>JAHWXV010498962.1:0-14156 GCA_024586415.1 Phrixothrix hirtus | reverse complement strand
ATTTGCGGATTACATCATCTATTTTATTACAAAGAAAACATTCTAGATGATTCTAGAATTTTCCATTTACTGTTTCTAATTTCTGTTACAATATTTTAATTACACAAGACAGAAATCTTAGTAACAAACAAATTTAATTGCGTAAACAGTTGTGAAACACAAGATATTCCTAAAAATGTTATGAGACATTATGTCACGCAACATTTCTCTCTTGAACAAGTCTCATCAAACAAACGCGATAAATGATACACCTCATGTAAAATACTTTTCTCAATGCAGCACGTGAGCTATGCGAGAGTGTCGTATCACTATATTAATTACGTAGATAATATACATATGTAAGTTGTGACGTAAGAAAATTTAATTTTCTTGAAAGAATGGCAAACCTTATAAGGTCTCCCATTCAAAGGTGTTTGTTATAGATAAATATGAGGCATAATGCGAATCCTACAATTTTATTTATTACGGTGGCCAGAATTTGCAATAATTGCATATAAAGATTAGACAAGACTGTAGCATTCGAATTCACCTTCTGAGATATTGCTTTGTTCGATCTTGTAGTTATTCTAAGAAAGAAAGTAATTTTAAATAATAATAAATTTAGTGAACTTTCCTTTTAGAAGCAAGTGAATTTTAACTGTGACGATGTTTAATTGTACGTCATAGATTGTAAGTTACAGAAGTAAATAATATTACGAATGTTCCTTTATCCTATTAGATAATCTCAGTTATTCGGAACTTCTTAAATGTAGTATTCATTCGTCAAATTCATGAATCTGTCAGCTGTCAATGTGCGGTAATATAAAATCCTAAGAGTAACAATTCGTATAGAAGTTAGAAGCGTTAAAGAATAAAATAAAGCCTAAAATTACCTACAAAAATTACAACGAATACTTCCTTAAACAGTTTCCAGGAGTTTAAATGCTTATAAAATAAGTGATTCTCAATTGTTCCATACTATATTCCAATTAAATTAATCAAAGACTGACTGATAAAAAATAATAAAATTATTTTGATATACTATAAAACCTGATTTCCAGGGGCATCTCTAATCATAGAATTTGTTTTTATTAGATACAAGGTTATTAATACCAATTGAACATACACATGTACCTACATTAACTGACCCGTTTAAACGCCCTTAAACCTAGTGGGTTTCTACAATTATTAGAATGCGTATTTGTAAATATTAATGTGTTCGAATGCTCATCAGAACATTATACTAAGAAATTATCAAATCTAAAATCAAATGATAGCAATTAGTTTTGATAACATTTAATTGAAGCAACACAATTAAATTTTAAAACGAAATGCATGGTATACATTGTATAACGAATTAGGTATTTATTGCTAACATTTTGTGAAATTATTTAAATTTATCTTACAAATATTCAAGGAGCATTTTTAAACATGTCGATCGTATCAATCGCAATGAGGGAGTAGGCCGAAAACAAGCTGTGCTCTATCCCTTTCACTTTGCACACACTTCATTCTGGAATTAGAATAAAACGTCATGCCGGTGGTTCTCAGTAAATGAATTTCAGATATAAAATTTTGGAATGAATATAAGGAAAATTTTTTGTTAACAAATTAGTTGTTAATAAATAATAAAATACGCAATTAAATCAATGACTTTACAAAAGTTACAAAATAATAATGATCGATGTCAAATGGTAACAATAACTTTAAAATAAATTCAAGGAAAGATTCGAAACTGTGAATTGGTTAAAGGAATTAATACATAATTTAATTAAACAGTACGAATCGTATTCTAAATTATAAAAATTATAAAAACAGGAATACGAGAAAATCATCAATTTCGTAAAATTTCTGTATAAGAAGTGAATAGCAAAGCGATGTCAATTTCAAAACATCAATTAAAAACGTTACAAGACGAAAAGTGGTCAAGCAGTTGGTGATAATTTCGAAATAAAATGGGAATTTTATAATGCGCTGATATTAATTGATGGTCCAACAAATTGTGTTAATGAAACAACAATCGACTCGTTAATAAGTTATATTAATTTTTTTTATTTAATCTTTCTTGTAAGATCCATACATTGTGTATTTATGGTGTTTCAACAAAAATTATCCTATTTACTTTTACCATGAAAATTATTATTAGATCAACGATATCTACGTAATTACCATGCAGGAAAACGATTTTCTAACAAAAATATATTTAATGAAACGCAAGTACGGTCGTAACATTAACATACTTTCCTTTCAATGTTATTTCACAAATAAAAATGTCAATGAATGCGTAATTTAACATCAGTAAAACATTATTTTCGCTAATAACATTAAAAAAATAATGTTTCCGTAATTTCAAAATATTTGATCTAGCTTTAGCTTGTTCTCTCTCTCTCTGCCATAATTTAATTTACGTGTATTTATAATAAGCGGTGAGCTGGTCTGAAATTGAACTGTTTTATGTCTAGGCCAAAACACTTAAAGATGGTTTATACAATTTTTTATGTTTATTGAACTAACCTGTCAACCTTTTTCAATAAGGTACCTTTTAAAATATTGTTTTCTTTATGGGTTACCAATCTTATATAAACAATTATCAGATTTTTGTTTAACACATAATTATCACATTCAAATATAAAAAAAGATTCTTATTCTAATAAAACAGTGGCCGACAAAAGTTCTGTTGCGTTTCTAAAAACAGTTGCTTATAACTAATTTGAAGGTGCTGAATTCAGTTCTGCTGTTACTTTTCTTTAGTAAGCTCAATATTTTTGCAATCGACCAAATTTCAAAATGTCAAAGTTTTACCTTTCTCCGCACTGTGTATGTGGATACAAATCTAATTAAACGCTGTTCTAATTAGTTTGATAATAATAAAATACAACATAAATTCCATCACTGTTGCAAAGAAATGTTGCAGTTTAGATAAAAGTGATTGTTATATAACACATTAATTATTGAGGAAGAAGGTTCAAGAAAATTCTATGAAGGAAAGAATTTGCATTTCAAGCTTTTGCGTTTGTGGTGTTTCAGGGTAGCGCTTTTCCATGATCTTCGGGTCTTGATGGAACCGCTCGCCTTGGTTGTCACTTATGTCTCCTAGATTATCAGTGAATCTATCTAGATGGCTACAGAAAATGGAATATTACATGTTACGTCCGAGATCATGGAGTGCTGACAACACATCAGCTGTAAAAGTTTTCAGTCACCGCCACAAATGACACTCATGCAGCCCTTTCTTTGTTATTCCTCTTTGTGACAGTCTTATCACGTACAAGTGCACGAATCTGGAGTCCATCAAACACACACGCCTTGGTTTTCTCAAAAGGCAAAGCATGAAGAGCACTGACTATACAAGTATATTGAAAATGTGCACCTACTTTACTTGATGACTTTACTTAACCGTTTCATTAACCCTTTGATATGTAGCGGAGGGGAAATAATTTTTTCTCTGCAGGCAATTGGATTGTTCACAATCTTAGGTATACCTTCTTGCAAAGTTTCACATACGAGCGACTCTTTCTGGTTCCAGTGCTTCTAGAGAGCTTGTTTGTCTTACAGACAAAAAACAGGGATACTTTGGAAATCTTCTCTTGATTAAGAGGAAATTTACTATTTTGAAGTCCACGCATATTGTTCAGTTGTGCTTGTGGTATTGCAGTAGTTCAATCGCGGTTTTAATGTCATTATGCTCCTCTTGTAAATACAGAGAATGTCCAGGTGCATAGACATTGCCATTATGTAGTAGAACAAACTTTAGGCTGCATTTAGAATTATTAAGAAATAACCTTCCAATAATTTGGACTGTACACTTAATTCCGAGAGAAGACCTTGGACATTATTACAATAAATAAACATTTTTTCCTCTGAAAAATTTAGTTCAAAAAAAACTTATGGTGTGGCTCAGTACACCCTTTATCTCTAATTCAGAGGCTAACAATTCAGTACAACAAGTTATTTAGCTCAGATTAAGTCAATTGGCAAGAAAGTAAGAACACCGGGGTCTTCGACGAATACACGTCTGGCTCTGACTCGTCATTAGATGCAGTAAACTCTTTGAACACTGGAATGGGTAGCTTATCAGAGTGAAAAGTAGTTTTGATTACATAGAGGATATTAGGATATAAAGTTTTTTTGTTTTTCTTGACAAATTTTCGTATTGGCAAAAATGGCAAAAGCAAAAATAACAGTCACATGTATGTTCCTTTGGTTCTCGCCAGGTCATGGGGTTCCCTTTGTCCAATCACTTGACATTTCTTCGCACTTTCTATCATGGTCACCAAGAGTATCTGAAGTATGATTTATAGGCGCGTTTCACAAACATTGTTATATTGCGCCCTTGACGGACAAGGGTGAAGTATTCACAAATGTAGCAGAAACTGTGTGGATGGTTTATACAATGACCTCTCTGTGTAGCTATTATCACACCTGATAGAAAAAGCAAACACATGTTAATTTCACTTACGAATCATAAACATGCAAAAATCCTTTTCACGGCAAATGACTGTAAGTTGAGAAACAAACGGTGTTCGGTTTTGAAATCGACATAACAAACTTACTTGCAACTAATATTTCGAAAACTTTTGTTGAGCAATGTAATAATTTTCAGTCGGAAATATAATAAAGGCTGAAGCTGTGTTTGCTAGAAGTAAATGAATGCAATGAATTTGCAATCATTTATACGTATGTCCATTTGCAATAGTAAATAAATTAGTTTTTCAAATCTTAAAATTTGTGTATGGAATATTTCTGCATTGACAAACGTTTAGAAATCAGTGAAGTTCTATTTTAATATGGTTAAAATATACTTATCTCATTTACGCATTCTTCTATCTCTGCGATAAATATTCAGGGATTAACATACTTTATCGATAAATTAAATCATTTGCAACCGGTACTAAGTAACGTTTCTAGATTATTAATAACTTGTATTAATTGTTTTCGAATATTTAGTTACAGTGAACCTAATTGAACTTCTCAGGAAGTGTAACAATTGTTACAGAAATCTTTGACGATTTTTTGACTAAACCGTTAATATTATACGCTTTGAAATGGCATTCACGGAGCTTAAATAAACTATTTACTGGCATATCTCATAACTGCTTTAAGTTTTTCATGTAACTTCATGTAGATTATTTGCCGTTGTCTCATATTTATGTAATTAGATGGCGTTCATGTTTCAAATAATCGAGTGTGCAGGAGGACTGGGAATAAAGATCAATGTTTCCGGTAAGGGATTTGGTACGTTATATGCTATAAAAATGTGGTAGATTTTTTACATTGATATTTATAGAAACATATTAAGTTTCGTTAGGCTGCATGTAGACATAGTTGTTTAATCTGAATTTATTAGCTTGCAAAAAATAGCAAGTATGTTCCGCCATATTGTTGTTTTTGAAATTTAATATGATTTTCAGGCTTTCAGTCTTATCTGATTTTTAGTTAATTTCCTTGAAATTTGATTCACGCCACTAATTATGGTTTTTACGGAATCTTCAAGATCATTCTTTAAATTTATTATAATTAACATACGGAAGTAACTACGAATTTTAGAAATTTGCTAGTACTGCATCGTAGACGCGTGGTGGTATTTATCAGTTTTTAAGAACACTGCACGATGTCCTTACTGGTTAGGCAATCCAGAAGGCAGATGAATCCATAATCTTCAACAATTTGTACCTCAAATATTGTTCAGTATTTTCTGCTCTAATTAGACTTGCAAGTTACTGAACTTCTCTAGTGGTATAACGATTTAAATATTGCGTTACTCTATTTTAACTAATATCAAATAAATTACTGTATTATTGAACAGATTTGTAGACATGTTAGGCTTTATGCAAGTATTTTTTGTTTTCAACGATAACCTTGGTAGTATGTAATTACGCTTAGAGCTTGCAAATCTACAGGAAGTTTAATAGCCCTATTTTAATAATTTAGCCAGATACAATCTCCCTTTCCGAAGGTTTTATCATTTAAATCAAGATTTAATTGACAATTAATTATAATTGAAACATAATTCCTCTTTACGCTTCAATGGGCGTTTGAGCAGGCATTGTTAATGTCAATTAATTTAGTAATATTACCAATTACTATGTTGTAATCAGATAATCGCTAACCACTCTTCCCGCTGCAAATAAAATCAGATCCTTTTATTACTATTTTGGTCTTTTATTGAAGTGTATATAGTTGAATTGTTACCTTTCTATGTAAAGATTTATCCTCCGTTTAAGGTAAGTATTAAGACCAAGTAGCACCGACTTAATAACTCGCACGTGAATTTATTTATGGGGTCCTAAGTTTTGCTTTTTATGAGTGTGCTTTAATTGTATAATAAGATTGAACTTGTTAATAACATTAAAATGGTGCATTCTTCTTTTACGCCATTAACCAAATATATCTCAAGTAGACGTATAGGTAAGTCAATGATGTCCTTAAAAATTTGTTTTGTTCCCGAATTTTGTCAAATGCGGTCTCCAAGTACCGATTTGTCACTAAATTGAAATCCGTCCTATATTTCACGTTTATTGTATCTTGGGTGAGTCGTTACCATTTTAAATAAGTATTTACGCCATTTTAACCTGAGGCGTAACACCAAACCCTTTTAATACAAGCTTTAAATATGTAGTAGCAAGATTTTAAAATTAGTGCTGATTTCGACGTATCAGTGCTTCAAAGCATTATATTTTAATACGCATAGGGTTGGTTTTCTTAATTATGTTTTAACTAATAATAAATAAATAAAATCAACAATGAGGTTAGGCGTAGCTAAAGAGAATTGCCGAAATTTCTGCACCTTATTAGAGAGTCGCAATAAATAAATAAATTACAAGTTTTAGTTTTACAAAAAAGCTGATAAAATTATTTGTTAATTATAATTAAAAGTGAAAACGTAATTTTTATTGTTAGATGTTGGTGCATTAATTGTAAATGTAATAATTTTACTTCAGTTTTGTTAATCATATAAACTGTAATAAAAAACCATTCAGACAGAAGATCTTTCTGTTATAATATGCCTATCGAATAGATTTAGCCACCTGGCCGATACTGCCAAAGTAAATACGCATAATTAACATCCCTGTCGATCTTATCTACTTAAAACTGAATACCTAAAATCCTTGCTATTCATAAGAAAAATGAATGTCTTTCAACACTAACGATAAGACTCTCATCAAAATTTGAATAAAACTTGACACAATGTACTGAATATAATTAGTTTTTACTGCTTATACATAGATGAAATCTCTGTGTAAAGACTGCATTGAAATTGAACGTTTAAATGTGCAAGTTTGACTATGTCTGAATATTCATTTCAATCTTAGACGTTTCGTATGGTATAATCAAATAAAAAGCTTCGTTTTAATATCGCACATTTTATTTTATAGCCGTTTTATTTTAATGATTATATGACATCAGAGAAGCGTTATACAGGGTGTCCAGAATATAAGCCATTACTTTAACGGCAGATACATCTTGATATGCAGACAATAAACGCTTGTAACGAAATATTTGCTATTATAGTTTTCAGCCCGTCGCTGCTTTTTAACTTGGTCTATTGTTTAGCAAGAAATGACTGGCCGACTGTACATCTTTAGCCAGTGTATGACGCATACGTTTTCAAAGCACATTAATGAATGTTTTCAGCTGATTATTAAATACCCACTAATGTATTGATACGCTAATTACAGTTTAAAATAAAGGTTTGATTTATTTCCTTCCTTAAAATTCCTAATTGTGCAAGTTTAACATAAAATCCAGTTTTTTACTGAATAGGTACGCTTTTCAGTACATTTGTATTATTGAATAGAGAAAGGTTTTTAAAATAACTTTCACTTTTAAAAATGTTCTACATTGCTTTAAGCCGCTTTAACACAGTTTTAAAATCTTTTTGATAAATATCTTCATATTGTTAATATTTGCAGTCAATTGTTTGTATGTAATTTAAATTTTGATAAAATAGTTCAAAATCTAAATAGTAAATAAATTTTATACAAATTAATGTGCATGAAACAGGCTTTAATTTTATACATACCTACTAAAACTAATGTCAGTTTTAGATATTTATCAAATAAGTTTTATAATAATGACTTCATAAATAATTTATAATTAATAACAAATAATGTTAGTAAAAGCAAATTTAAATGATTTAAAAGGATACGCTCTACTAATTTTTATTAAAATAGATAATGGCCTTGCACTCGTAAAAGTACATGAATAGTAATTAGGTTTCAAACTAACTCATATACAGGCCTGTATTCATGATTGATTTTTATGCAATTATTAACAATTTTTCAATTAGATTAAAAAATTTTACAGATTTGTGTTCACAAACGGTCTAGGTAGATGCGTGTTAAATAATGGTCTTTATATCCCGGACACTCTGTATAGTAATCACGGATATGTTGCGCAATCCACGGCAATGCATTTGTACCGTGTTTAGTATACCACATGCCACAAACAAATTCTGGGCCATTATCCAACTTTTACAAGCAAATTAAGATCTTTGGTATTTATGCCAATTTTGGAACAAAAACAAGAGGGCATTAGTGAGGTGTGTGCCAAATTTGATTTGAAAAATCAAATTTTGAGGCCGTGTTATTTTTGAGTTTTCGGAAAACCGCTGTGGCATTAATTTTTTGAGTAGAATTTTCTCCCAAGTTTTTGCTAATTGTTTCCGGATACCCGGTATAATTCTATTTTTACAAGAGCGAGGAAATTTTTAATTTAACGAGGAGTGCTTTTATAAAGACCAAAATTAGTTACCGATAGTTAACGTCAGTGGCCAATGCGTTGTATATGTTTACGCCTTTAACTTTGTCGCTCAAAATCAATTCCAAAAAATAGTAGTAGCAACCTCTAAAATGAATAAATATTCCTAAATGACTTAAATTACGAATTGGTGAAGATAGTTATTAGGGGGAGCTAGGCAGTTCTAGAACAGCAACTGGGTAAAGGCCGAATTCCAAGGACCTTTTTAAATCTGGGTCATAGGCCAAGGACTTCGTAATTCTAGTCAAGGCCGAATTCCAAGGACTTTTTTTAACCTGCGTCATAGGCCAAGGACTTCGTAATTCTGGGTCATCGCCCAAGACCCTTCACATCGGGGTCGCTAACCTAGATCAAGGTCGTGCGCATATTGAAGAAATTTTCAAGGCCAAATAATTATTTACTCTAAAACAAAGAGAATTCCGTTTACGCATTTCTTTATTGCGGTCAAGGTTATTCAAATCTGGTTCAAAAAACGGTGGAGGGAGGGATATGTCGTTTCGGGCAAATTATATCGATGGGTGGTGGGTTCGGCACCGGTAGTGGGGAATGGTATTTTTTGATGGGGGGAGTGGTAGGGGTATAGTGAGGATATGTTAGAGAAAGTGATGAGCAATCAATTGATATACTTGATTTGGGAATTATACCTACTACATACCAGCAATATTTAATTAAACAATAATAGAAATGCGTAAACGGAATTCTCTTTGTTTTACAGTAAATAATTGCTTGGCCTTGAAGATTTCGTCAATATGCGCACGACCTTGACCTAATTAAAGGTCAGCGACCTGGATATGAGCGACCTTGACCGATGACCTAGATTTAGAAAGTCCTTGACTTATGGCCCAGATTTAAAAAAAGTCTTTCACATATGACCCACTTTAAAAAGTCCTGGATCTCTGACCTTGAAATTCTGCCTTGATCCAGTTATATTCCAGAACTCCCATCTCCCCCTACTACGGTTCAAACATAAGATCATTTTGTTTAATAGATTGTTAGCTGGTTTGTTTTTTCCCAAAATCATCATAAGAAATTAATGTTCTTTAATAGTTTTCTCATTAAACATAAGCACAACCGACCAGTGCTGTACTAAATCCTTTAAAAGTTGAAGAAAAATTCTAATTTTTTTATGCTCAATTGACTTCAATTTTTAAACTGATTTAAATATCGAGAGCGGAGCTTCACAAAAACGAACGGTATTGTTGACAATAAAGACCCGTTCAAGAAATTTTTGGTTAGCTGTGGTATCGCAATCTACAGAACATAAGATGCAGGATCAAATTGTACCACACGCAGAAAAATTCATAAAAAGTTGTGATATATCAGCAACTAGCCACATATTTGAAACTCTAACTCCCAGTACACAAAATAACTTTTTGAGTAATAAACGCAACAGTTATTCATTTGTTTTCAAAAATAATTTTCGACTCGTTTCATTAATATGAAGAAAATTTCTCAAAAAAAGGTTGGTGCTGACTGTAGCACCGTTCATAAAGAAGATTTTGGTGTTTCACAATTTACTCTTCATTGAATTAATCTTGAATTTTGTTTGAATTAAATTTGGCAGTAATTCAAATGGGTATCTGGTTGTAATCGGTGAATTAACAGTTGGCATACATATTTGTCTACGAGCCCAAAGGATATATTTAAATCCTACGAGGTTGGTAATTTTTCAGTAGAAAGAATGTATTTTAAGGGGTCTACCGTAGCAGATGGTGGTCCACAACTTCACAATCTTTTAATTTGTATATGTTCTCATTTTGTTAATTGACTGTTTTAAAAATGCTTTTATTTTTAATCAATTTTTAAAGAAATTTTTCAACAATTATTTATTAAATAATGAATAAATTATCTCTACAAACTAACCATGTTTGATATTCCACTAAAACTACATTATAATATTAAAACTAAACTTGATGATGTTTAGCACAATTTAATTTGGTTTTATATACGAAAACGTTCGCTGCTGTATAATTTAATATAAAAACAGTAAACACGATATTTGTTGGAAAACTTCATATTTTATTTAAATTTATTAATTAATCATTTGTTTCTTTCTGAATGTTGACACTTTAACCAGTATCGAAACTATTTTATTTGCTTTAAATTTGAGAAAACTTGTAGAAATGTATTTCAACGTCATTTTATTCACACAATACTATTATGTACTTATACGAGTATATGACATCTTACAACATTAAAAACAAAATCGGAATTCACAGAAAAATATTAAGGAAAAAATAATATGCTAACAATTATTGGCAGTTATTTGCAGTAGTTGAAATATGAGGAGATGTGAATAACTTAATTTTATTACATATGTATTACATCATTTTATGATTTAAAATATATAAAAACCGAAATGCGATAATAAAAAATTCAACGGAAACATGCAATACTGTGTAAAAAACCAATTTAAGCGAATCCGAGCTGACTACAACTGAATTTCTTTTCTCGCCACAGGCTCTGAAAATTAATTGCGTTTGTTAAGAATCCAATAATAGGCAAAAAGTTAAACAACAGATGTTTAATAACAGAATAAATTAAATATATCGCTTTCACACTAACAGAAAGGGTAACATGTTATTGAGGCACAAGTAAATAACACTTTAACGGAATTTGGACCTTGTCACAGTTATTTAGGGTGTTTTTAATGTTCGCTTAACTTTATTAGTAATCAGCTTAAATTATCTGATTGATGACGCTATTAACGCTCTTCGACCAACTTTACGCTTCCCGTGGCATGCTGGAAGCAACACCACACGTGAGTGTTAAAAATTAATATCCTCCAATACCTTGTCCGTTAATATAGTTTGAGAAGATTTCTTAATCTGATACCTCCTATAAACTCCATCTGGAAAAGATACACAAATAAATAGATAATTATTTAGTGAAGGCAGTCAAACGTACTTAAATGGAATTTTATAGGTTAAACATTACGTAAAACTCAATGGGATTTTTCTTTGAAAATATCCAAATACTAAATAAATGCGTTTCGATTCGTTAATAATTTATTAAGAAGCACTAAACAGTGCATCAAAAATTAATCAAGATACTTTGGATAGAAACTGCAAGATATTTCGAGCTGTTCGCTAGAAGCTGAAATGATTTTACCTGCGGGGATCTTATAAGTTCCACATCAAATTACAGGGATGCGCATTGTCTATTTTAAAGTTAAATATATGTTGATTAATTTATATAAATATGATAAATGAACTAGTAATCTTTTCAGATGCAAAATTAATAAAATGGTTAATTCTAAATTCATTTCAATAAATTATTATCTTTTTAACAATTATTAGATTGGATCAACATTGCATAGAATATGAACCTTATATACATATTTGTAGAAACTAAACCAAAATTTACAACAATTAAAATCCGTGCCTAGCTACATAATGTACAGGCCAACATTTATGGTACGACCAGTTAAGTCGCAACAACAATTAGCCAGCTTAAATGTCTAGGCCTTTGTGGAATATTCTAGAAGTTATAAAGTATATATGGTGCGTTTTATGTTTAAATGAAACACAATTTTATAAGTTACATTTTATTGAGTGATTTTACAGTCTTTAAACATTAGGTATGAAATATGATGTCGTTGAAGTGGTCGCCTCTGGTCGTGGCGCAAAGGCGAACTCGTTTTAAGCATATTTTTCAACACATTTTTACAGACGTCTGGTGTTATTGCAGCAATTTCGTTAGTTTGTTTGTGTACACCTTTTCCTTCAAGTACCACCATAGGATGTAATCGGGGGGAGGGGGGTCAAATCAGAAGATGGTGGGAGTCAAAAAGATCATCGCTTTTCTAACATTATTCGATCGGGAAAAGTTTTTCACAAAATTTTCATCGGAGCCCGAGCTGTGTGTGTTGTGGCGTCGTCCCCTAGAACCACATGTGCTGTAGATTTAAATGATCCAATTTGGGCACAAGAAAGTGGTTAGGTTACCCGTAACTGTTACAGCGTTGTCTCTAGCATGCTCAAAGAGATATGGTCCAATCACTCTACGAGAGTGTAATGGTCGTTGGTGTATCAATGAAGATTTTTAGTGTCCCAGTAGCGACCATTATGTTTATTAACAAAATCAGACAAAGTCGAAGTGTGCTTTATCGCTCATGGCAATTTTACGCTAAAAATGGCGATCGTCTATATCGAAAGGTAAAACCCGAGCACTCCAATCTCTTTACTGTCATTTTCTTGAACATGTTGCGTTAATTGAGTTTTATTAAATTTTGCTTGAGAATTTCTACAAACATGATGCACACTCCTGATTTTTGTGCACCGCGTCGATGAGGTACCCGAACATTCACTAACACTCTGCCTCACTGCATCAATCTTTTCTGCTATACGTTAGCTACATCGTCAACCAGTCTTTACTTTATCCTCCAGTGTATGCAACTTTTCAAAATTATACATTACACGCTGAATCGTTGACTTTCTTGGCACATGATTAACAAAAAATCACGCACTTTTCGTTAAATACTTATTTAAATAAAATGTTTCAATAACTTCAACCCATTGTTGCAGCGTTAAATACCCATAACTGTTATCGGCCACTCTCCACGATTGTCGGATGTGAATTATAAATGACGGGCAATCTAACATAGCGGTGAAACAAAATTGACCTAGTACATAAAACGCACACTGTAGTTACGTAGCTGAATCACGCTTTAGTTTAGTCAGTTCTGAAATTGAGATTAGTATGTAAGATAGAAAAAAAAATCTAGTGTGAGACAACACATGACTTCCTCTTCCGAATTATAGAAATGCAAATAATGCCCACAAATGATTAAAATATCTAGGGATCGATAATTGCAACAGTCACCCATCCAAATTATTGGATGCGCAAAACGCTGCTTAATTTCGAAACTTTCCCTTTTTTGAGCCGTATTTGAAAAAATCGCAAGAATAAAGTGGCATTTCCAGTCATTCGATTTTAACGAAATTAGTATGTGCCAGGAAAGTACTAAACTTAAATATAAAATAATTTTACTACGATGTTTAGTTTTTAAGATATGGTATTCACAGTTAATAGTTTAAGTACATCCGGTTACTCGCTTTGCGGAAAATATTCTGAGAAACCGGCTAGTTTTATGAAATGACATTAAATGTTTAAGAAACATTGTAAATTTAAATAAATCGTTTCAGCCGATTTCGAGGAAATCACCAAAAACCAAAAAATGACAAGAAAAAAGGGCCATTTCCGATTTTAGTCTAATCGTTACGGATTATTTTTGTTCATCTACCACTTTTCGTTTTCGAGATATCCTGTTCACACAGACAGACCTACAGACACAGATACACACACGCGCTCGTCCACACGTACATATACACACACACGCATGGGCGCGCACACATGCGCACTGCATATATATATATATATATATATATATATATATATATATATATATATATATA
>JAHWXV010498902.1:0-10527 GCA_024586415.1 Phrixothrix hirtus | reverse complement strand
CTTCGAACTCCAAAATCTCCATTTTTTAAATATTTTTCATGATTATTGTAGCTTGTCATAAACTCTACAACTCTTGTTAAATATATTCTATACCTATTCTCCATAGTTTTAGAGATGCTTAGATTTTTTAATATTACCTGTTGTTTTTTATTGAAAGCTTAAATATATTGCAGTCGCGGTGAAAACAAAAGAAGACTATCATGCCAAATCTGATGTAACACTGTGAGTTTGTAACTGCGTGACTTGGTAAATATAATTTGTTAGAAAACTTTATCCCACGACCATGAAATTGCTTTACTCTATAATTGGGACACCCTGTATATAATCGAAGACTAATGTATAATAATAAAGAACAGTTGGGCAAAAGTAATTTTTAGAAAAAAACTTTCAAGTCAATGAAACTAGTAACATTTGTTCGATTCTTAGTTATGAAGCAACCCTTTTAATTTGAAAATTAGGACGATCCCGTATGACTAAGATTGAGACAATTACCTTTATCTTGAATTATGAAGTACTCCTTTTTTTAGAAGGGAAAAACAATTGTTTGAAAAATGCGAAGACATTAATTCTTTAAATGACTAAATTTATTAATTTTTAGTTAGTAGGTATGAACTTATACGCCAGGTGTCGAAAACATTTTTGGACATCTTCTGGAATTTTTTATTTTTTATGAAGTAAATTCAAATTTACACCAGAATTTTGACGTGGCGGTTTTAAAAAAGGAAGGAACGACTCAGTTAGTGTTTTGAACTGTAGGATGGAATAATAGGAGCGGGGAGAACACACCGGCGCTGATTGATATGACTAGCATAGCACTACGTCTGTTGGTCAACGCATTATTAATAAGTTTTTATCGCGGGAAGGAGTCCGTTCAGCTGAAATTTTGCAAAAACTGCGAAAACAGTTTGATAAAAACACCCTTTCACCATTTTCTGAAGGGTGAGAGAGAGTCCAAAATAAAACACATGCTAGTCAGCTCAGGACGAGTTTGACTCAAATACACATTCAAGCATCTAGTGATCTTTTTCAAAATGACCATCGACTCACCGTCGCTGAAATTGTCTCGTAAGTTATTAGTTATTAGCATTGGGAGTATCCATATAATCATCCATGATGAGTTCGGTTTTACCAAGATTTCGGCTCGCTGGGTATCACGCCTTCTGTCAGAGAAACAAAAACTGTTCGCATTGAAATTAACCATTGGCTTCTAGCTCGTTATAAAACTAAGGGGGACTCTCTTCTCAGTTGCATAGTGACCTATGATAGCACGTGAGTTCATCATTACACTCTCAACGGCAAGTAGGTGAGTAAAGAATGGCGAAAAAAGGAGAGGGGCGCTCCTGTGAAAGTTCTTCCAACAATATTTTCGCACTGAAAAGGCATTTTTTTACTGGATTTCTGCCACGATCAAAGAACAATTAATGCTGCTTAATACTGCATAAGTAAAGCCGCTTATCGGAACAAAAGGGGACGGCAACTCATCAGGAACGTCATTTTGCTGCACGACAATTCCTGGCCTCATACGATAAATCAAATGCGCCAGAAGCTGGAGGAAAGGTTCTGGGAAACTCTCGAACATCCACTATACACCTATTACTGTGTGATTTCCACATGTCATTTTATTGCTAAAGTTATGTTTTTTGTCTACTTGTATTTTAATTGCATTTTGCTAAGATTTAATAAATTTGCCGATATTTTTATATTTTAAAGTTTACCTAATTTTGGTATTCTAGACTAACTATCAGGGCAGGTAAACAACGAATCGAGCGGAAGGAGGCGGATATGTTTTGATCTTTAGATTAAATCGTATCTAAATGTAATTATCTAAACTGAAAGTAAAATTATTGCTTTTATATCTGTGCGTAATATAGGGAATTTTCCAGGATTTTCAATCCTCGATGACTCCCTAATTGGAATTGTTTCTTTAGTAAATGATAACTCGACAGTATTTGGAAGTATTGTTCCCAAAAGTGGAAAATTCCAATATAGAAATAATGTTAAGAATATGCAACCAATGTGACAATTTCGCTCAGTGATATGGTCGAACACCATAACGAAAGCGGCAAAGAAAGGGGTATGGTTTGTTTGTATAGAAAACATTCTCACCTACAACTGTGAAGCATAGTAAATTATGAAGTTATTTATATAAAAATTACTACCCGTAGAAATAATTTTTCAATATTGGTTTCCGTAAAATTAAAACTAACTCGTCTTATCTGAATGAGCGTTAATTCTAATCTCTGTTTCCAAATAGTCGTAAATTATCAAAAACATTCCTTGAAAATATTGTTACATAAAGTTACAGGTTAAAATTAAAGTAACAACAGTGAATTCAAGTTTCCAGCTGCTACAATCTGGGTACGGGGTGTATTCCACTTTTGGTGATACATCGATACTTGGAGATAGTAATAAACTCAACAAAAATCACAAATAAGTCAAGATTCTTTGATTAATTAGAATATATCTTGTTAGTTTGGCAGTAAGTTAATTGAAGAGCACGAGTACACTTACTGTATTATAACTTTAGCTTTTTACATGTTTATCGGATATTATTTCCTGCTTTAAGTTAATTACTATACTTCCTGAAAATAATTGAATATTGCTTAAATAAAATCATGAATGAAATATATAGATACAGTTAATAAGGTATATTGCCGACTGGTTCAACCTCATCGGTATCGGTAAGTTACTCAGCGGATAAGGAAGTAAAATGGTAGGTCTCTTGTCAATGTGATGTTTGGTGTGTTAATAATTTCTAATGGCGGTGGAACTCTTCCTTATTGGGAAAAATTCTAATGGACCATAACAATTAAAGCCAAGAGGGCCAAGGAAATTTTCGCATCCTGAAGTCTCAGCCAAGAACAAAATAAAACAAGGCATATTGCAAGATTTTTACAAAAACATTAGAGATTCTTCCAAAGTTTTACTCACATATTTCGCATTGCCATCGTTTAGTAACTATTATTTAAGTTTCTTAAAAATAACAAATTGGACATAAACGATAATTCTAGAAAAGGGAATACGTATTGCAACAGTTATAAATAACTGTTAACGTCTCACTTTTCTGTAGGTGGTTGCGATAACACAAAGTTTATATCAAATTATGTTAAATTTACTTACTCACAATTTGTTTAGCACAAAAACACCATATACTTTAATAAAAATAATTAGTTTACCAAACAAGGATTCTTAGAAGGGATTGAAATATTAGTGTAAACGCCAAACATTGAATTTGATAATGATTTATTCAAGAAGAAATGTTCCACATGGGTAGAACATTTTTTGAGTAAATCACATATAGTGAATATGGTTTTTTGAGCTGACATCTCATAGGAAGGTTTGTCCAAGAAGAAGAAATTTCGTAATTTCTATACGAACCGGTGTTTGGTTGATGAAAAAGTATGTTCCAAATTAAAATAAATTTAAATTACTTCTCACCTAGTATGTAATACTCAATATTCAAAATTCGCTTGTTAGTGAACGAGAATAACTACATGGTACAACTTATATTTTTTTTAAGACCATCTAAGAGCAATTGTATATTTAAATAAAATTTAAAGCTTTAACAATTGAAGTTCGGCTTGTTCGAGACTTCTGGACGAACTGAAAATTTGCGGTGAAGAGGGGAATATTTTGTAAAGTGAAAATGCAAAACAAGTGGCAGAGAATTTTCGCGAAACATATTATAAATTATATTAACGATTCGTTTCAATTTTAAATTCCTTATTACCAAGAAGCAGCTTGCAATATTGTAGAAAATTGCATATCTTTCCTTAAATATTATTAAATGTATTCCTGTTGTGTGATGTTGGACTACCCTCAGTATTAACTTGCGTAACTTATATTTAAAACAAGGCTCATTTTGAAACAAATAAATTCTTAATACACTATGTTTACTTAAAATGCAAAACATTTCTAAATAATTCCAAACTCAATATCTTAAATTGTAAAGCCATGATTACACTTCCCGATTTGAAAGAACTGAACTGAAGAACTGAATTTGAAGTAATACAAATGTATACGAGGTATTCCAAATAGTATTAGCATAATATTAGAAGCTTAACGTGAAAAAGGATGCAATGTAACAACATCTTTGATTTTCTATAGAATGCGATGCTCCTTTAGATATTTATGGGATGGAACATAATTTATAAGTTTTTTCATGTATTGCCTTTCACAGTTATTTAGCATTTATTGATCTATCTTGAGTAAACTTTTCTTACAAATTAATTTAAATTACCCTTCGCAAGGAAACGTCACTTACAGTTCCATGAAACTATCATCTCACGATTTCGAGATCTACAACTTGCATGTATTTAATTTAAATACTTGCTAAGGGGTAGTTAGCCCTAAATGCTGTACAAACGTTTTTGTTGATTATTTGTAAATTTGTTTAATTTAATTAAATTCTTGATTAACGAGAATCAAATAATTCAGACAATTAGAAAATTAAAATATATCCATCGAAGGGGATTGTAAATCGATTTATATAGGCTTGACTATTGGGGTACTTTATTCAACTAGAAACTTTAAATAAGACAGTAAAGTGAAGTGAAGTTATATAAAAAATGAAATGAATTTTAATTACTTTGGTTACAAAAGCATATTTTCTTTAATATTTATGACAACAAAATTTTATATGAAACTCAATTTAATATACAGTGGTGGCGTAAAGTTTTATTGGTTTGGGTAAATGATAATGGTTCGCATTTTTCTTTCTCGCCATATACTGTCCTCTAGATGACCAGCAAGCTCCCTTCGTTTAATAACTCACTTTTAAATACAACAGTTAAATTTGTAATAAAAATACCACAACTTCAATATCAACATTAATGTGCCCCTTATATTTTTATAATTTATTCTTTCCGTATATGTGAGATGTTTTTATAGGATTCCTTCATATGGGCAGTATGATTACAGCAACCGAAGGGTGGAATTTCTATATGCAACAGGGTAATTTAAAGACTAATTTTGTTAAATTGAAAAAGAAGCGCCCCTTTTATTGGTTATATTTATACTTCTATCTCAATGCAGAGGATTGCTAATTTCATTACAAATTAATTCTAAAAAATATATATTGCAGAAGTATTCTTTTAATTATTTGAAATGTGGTAATAGAGTTTTTTTAAAGTTTAGAAGTTTTGGTTTTTATATTAATCTGTTAATAGCATAATATTATAAAGAACAGCGTTTTAGAAAAATTTTAAGGTAATTTTTTTAATTAAACCTCACCTATATCGAACAATGCTATATTTTGAGGACATCTTTCTAAATAATTTTTTCATGTTATAGTTGCGTTACAGTAACCACACGATTTTATGACGCCACGTGATATTACTTCATCGTAGCCAAACTTGTTTGTTCGAACTGTACAATTAAGTGCTTACTTATGAATTACCCTATAGGTTTACATATCTCTGTAAAAGCACGCACTAAAAAATTAAATTAACCAAATATGACAAAAAATTGTTAATTATGTAAGATTTTATAGTGATTATTGTAGATATTGTAATTCTATATGAACGAGAAGATCCTAGTCTACTGCCGACTCGTAATTAATATACAAAAATATTTTTGTAGTCCCTAGGACCTAATGTTAAGTCGCAAACATTTTTAGATTGCATAAAATAAATCTACTTTAGACATATAAAAATACGAGTTTTTGTATAAAACTTAATCATCGGTTCTATATGCAGCACTTGTTGACTAGATTAACAAACTAATTTTATTTCAGAAAATTGTACTTTAAATCAGTTATGGATTTTAATACTAGTAACTGAATATATTTGTAATTGACTAAGTTGTTACCTTAAAACAGAATTCGGGCGATAGCCCTTGACGGAATTAAAAAACAATTCAACGCCTTTATGGAAGATCCTGCACTTCGGTCAACAAATTCGCTCAACTTCAAAGTCAACACATTTGCTTTATTAATCGTCGAATATAAGAGACTTAATTAGATGCTGTTACGAACAAATAGCCATTTACACAATTGCACTGAGAACTTCAAAGTTTGACTGTCCTATTTTGTACTTACAGAAGGTTTCCTAAAGTGGAGGGGCGGTAAATGACGAAAATAAATATTCCTTAAAATGTACCATGTACTCATAGAAGGGATTTTAGATTAAACCTAATGTTGTCTTTCTATTTTGGTCTCAAAGAATTGAAATGAGAGTTCAGGAAAATTTATATACAGGTTTCAAAGGACTTGAATATTGAAATGGAGCAAATATGGTCTTAGCTAAATAGAGCATACAAACAATCCGGAACAGAATTTATAGAGAAATTTTATAAAAACGGACTGAATCATTATAATAATACTAAATATAAATTTTGACATCATAAGTTGGCAGAAAGAAGAAATAAACATCTATGGGAAAGAGAATTTGACACAGGGACGAGTGAGGAAGAACCCATAAACTGAAAAGCATAACAAAGAAAGCTAAGTTAGCCAAGAATTTAAGAATTAACTTAAACCTAAATTAAATTAAAATCAACTGTACGTCACAAATGATTTCAAATCCAGTTTAGGGGGATATAGAAATTAATAAAGAAATTAAAGCAAACGTAAATGAGAAATGAAAGAATAGAAACAAGGGAGAATGCTACCGAACACAAGCAACACTCCGCGAAATATGGATCCAGAAGAAGATAGCCTCCATATAGAGAAGGAAAGATTTACGTAAGAGAGGGAAAAAGTTAATGGTAAATGAAGCAAGCTAAAAGAGAACAAGCATTGCTAAATTTTCATAAAGAACACGAATCTAAAAGAAAATACAAGCAAGATGGAAGGAAATCGGCAATGGAAAGACTAAAGATGTTTTATTCATCACAGGGATTAAGTTTCAAATCTTTAGCTTGCTAATCATCTTTACCAGACGAGTTGGTTCAGTCAGTTCGTATGTAGCATCAGACATTTTTTCTCAATATACTCGTATAAGTGATTCAAATAATTTGCAGCAAGTTTCAGCGAAAATTACGTAGAGGACACGTGCAATTTGGGAAGTTTTTTCTTACACACTACTTTTGGCTTATGCTATTTGATTAATTATCTCCTAACAAAGTTGTGATTTATCTTTAGACACAGCACGGATTCGCAATCTGTGTATCAATGACATCAAAGTCGTTGATGAAAGGCGCGAAATACAATAAAGTGTTTTTTTGTTGAAATTACGCCATGGCAGGTAGTACAGATAGCACATTATTTTCAGAAACTAACGATTCCAAACCTATGTCCTAAGTGACCAACATTGCTTTTAAGATTTTATTGATTTCCTCAAGCCGCTAAAATTAATTTTAGAACCATACGAAGAAATTATATCGTAGACGTCTACTGCTCAACTAAAAATTATTGCTGGACTGACAGATGTCGGTTGCGATAGAGGAAATTTAGTATAGTACCGGACAAAAACTAAAATATATAAATTCCCTTGCGTACATCTAGGTAGTGTCCCGACACCATTCGTAGCGGTCATTTGGCAAGGTTTGGTAATACGAAATATAACATGGAGTCCAAAGGTTATTCCTGCTCTATTTCTTGAACAACACAAATGGAACATTTATTAATATATTGGGTAAGATCTGCTTGGTTTAAAACATTTTTGCGAAATTCTGTCAAGAGATTTGGAAATACCAAAATGACTAACGGTAGGGTGATCGGGCAGTTTCTTAAAAATGAAAGAATGTTCTCGTTCTTTCCAATTATCATGGTCTTTTGTAAAACTTGAATAGTCACAAACAATGTTTTTGAATTTTATAGGTTGCGTTTCAACGAACTTCAACATTTTACAGTATTAGGGTTATTAAATAGATGCGAAACACTATGCGAAGAAGAGCGAATAGAAAAATATTCATTGTAAACTATGACAAAATCTATAGTAAGTACTGATCATAGTAAAACATCACGTTGTCTATAAATTATATTAAGTTCGTATTTACTCTAACTTTAGAACTTAACCTCAAGCGTCTTTAAATCGCAAAGCCAAATTAGAGAATGACAGTCTGTAATTATTTTGAAATGAGAATCTTTGATAATCTCAGTTTTTCAATTATTCAAAGAATGTCTAGGTTTGTGTTTGCTCCTTTGCTAGAGAATGGCTTAATAAAGAAACAGATATTTTTGGTCAATAAGTTTTTTGTAGGACCGCGTGGTCAATAAAAAAAACTAAAATGCTTGCATAACACAAATTGTCTTTGGCTTCATCAAGCAATGTTACAGAAAGGTTGGGCTAATAAATTTTTAATTTCTTAGCCGAAGTCAAAAGAGTAGCTGTGGTGATTCAAAGTTTAGAATGGATCTAAGAACCTTTATGAACAGATTTATGATATTTGGCCAAGAAGTGATGTAAACCTTAGAATTCACGACAATTTTGATTTACCATTAATCGTATTAAAACCACATCTAGAAACCTTCTATGCTTGTCAAAACCATCAAAACAAAGAAAAACATACGGCTCGAGTTCATATTCAAGCACTATTGGATAAACGAAAAGGTATTTTAATAAATTACAAATGTTTCCTACGGCGGTAAACCTATTTATTGTTTGACACTTTGATCTAGTTCAATTTGCCAACATAGTATTTTGATCTTAAGCAAAATAATGAAACCTAGGTGGTAAATACAATCCAACATGAAAAGAATGTGCAAAAGAAATTATTTAATCAACGAAAGTCAATAAAAGCATGGAAAATGGCATTTTACTTTTTCACGAGTAGGCCTTGATTAAGAACTCTTTAATTGTTCTATAACGTCAAGGCTCAGTATCTTAGCAGGTTCAACGTTAATATACTTTTTAATGACTGAAGAAACTAAGAAATGGCGCTGTCTAATCAGTGAAGATGTAATAATCATGAATTTCACGAAATTCAATTTGCTTGAATTATGTCAAAAGTAGTTAATATTAAGATCATTTAATTGAGAACACTATTTGGCGATTAATCAGTACTAGAGCGTAAAGTAAAAGAAGAAGAAATAATTCACAAAAGTTCGGGATGGCAAAAATAAATTATCTTTGGAAGATATTTAGTGCTTTAGAATGGATTTCCAAAAATTAAGAACTAAAATTAGTGCATGGGGAATATAGGGGATTATTGAAATGTTCTATTCGAAGATCAAAACTAGATTTAATAGCGCCATTAATAACCAATCCCTGATTCGGTAAAAGATATTAACTTCATAAAACATTCGATTCTCGATGTCTAAGGATGATTGTTTGCATCTAAATCTATAGAAACTAGAAGATGTATGTTAACACAAGATTTTTGATTATAATGAGATTGCTCTAAAATATGGTTTAAACTGCTGAAATTCTTAGAGCGTATTCGCCACGACTGAGTTTTGTACAACATGGGCTAAATTGAAAAAAGAAAAAATTCAAACAATGATTTAATGGTTTTTTTACTACGCACATCCAAATGTATTCTGTTTTCCGTCCCTACTTCCCTTCTCTATTAGAATAATCCCGACATTAGATAATTGCAAAAGTCAATTGCAGCAGAGAAAACATTGCCTTTTTGGAGTGATTAATGTTGTGAAGCGATATGTGCCTTTAAATTTCTAAGTAGTGGATAGGTGTATGTTTTACTCTGGTGCTAACAATTGGAGAACACATGACGCTTGACTATTACATAGCTAACCATGTAAAATTGTCAAAATATTAAATTGGCGAACATTTTTATTATGTGATCTTCATCAACCATATGTTTCAATATTGGTGATCTTTGTAGGCCTTCCACCTCTATAAATTTACATTTCTATAGAAACTGTTTTGATCAAAATTTGATTGTTAAAAAGGTATCATCATCCTCATATATTTCGCTCTCACTTTCTAGGATTGTTTTAAGATTGCTATGCTGTGAGAAATTTTATTAGAACGCTCTTTGCCAATAACAATGGAAATTTTAAAACTTTTCCGAAAATATTAGTAAACTTCATACAACATTCCAGAAAACGTTTGTATCTGTGAAGCGAAGCAACTTTTCCGTAGTAGTACGTGAACGCTTTTACAGTGTCATCGAAAAAGAGTGCATCCCGAGCGGTAAAAATTTTAAAAAATCTAGGGAACAGGATGTCAACTATGGGCGTGTTTTTATATTTTACATATGTTTAATGTGTTGATTATTTTTAATTGAAAAATAGATGTTGCTTTAACTTACAACAAATGAAAAATGTTATAATCCATTTTTAACAATAAATAAACAAATTTATATTGCAATACATCATTTTAATTATCAACTGTAAATGTCATTTGTATGTGACGCCTATAGTAAAGTAGTTAACTTAATGTTAATTTTAGTGTCTTTTCACACGTAGCTACTGGTGGTCGTCACGCGTGTTGGCCATCAGTGGCTCCGTGTAAAGAGGCTTTAATGGTTCAGTTTGTGGCAGGGCCGGACACTACACTATATAGTCGCGCGTGAAGTGGCCCGAGTGTAAGCATTCATCTCAAGCAATACTTTACTAAAATCTGACACGCGTGTCGACCACCGGTGGCTACGTGTGAAAAGGCTTTTAGTAAAACCAATTTG
>JAHWXV010498865.1:0-10596 GCA_024586415.1 Phrixothrix hirtus | reverse complement strand
ACACTCTGTACATTTATACCTTCGGTCATGACCAATACTCATTTAACACGATTAATACTCTGAATTTTTAACTCTAGTTGTAATTATAAGCTTATTGTACTTTTCTATAATTTATGAGGTTTAGTGTACACTTTTAAACTGTTTGTTAATTTGCATTTTTGTTTTAAAGCACTCTAGATGTACTTCATTTGTTTTACACTAATTGTAACTAACTTGTCAAATTCTAAATATTTGCATGCTTATTATTTGTACGTTACTCTACTTTTACAGTTTTATTTCAGACTGATTTTCAATCTTTTCGGTGAACTCTAATTATGTTACTTCTGTGACATAATTTATTTATATGTTTATTTATATTTATACATTTAATAACAAGTCATTATAATTTGACAATAATTCATTTAATATAATAAAGGAGATTTTACAATGTTTATATCAAAGCTTTGTTGAGAACCTTTTAAAATATCTAGCAGCTAACTGCCTTTGAATTTTTAATTACTAGGCGGCGTTCTGGTACAGTTTGATGCATTTATTGATTGGACAGATTTTTTAACGATAGAGGTCCAACAAGATGGCTACGTTTTGTTTTGTTTTGGTGCTCGGGATTATTAAACTTGTGTCCGTTAGTGAATTTACGTTAAGCGTCTATTATTTAGTGCCGGATTATGTACTTTTGGATAAGGTTTATTCAAGCAATGCGGAGCGTCTGCATTTGAAAGAATCGCATCACTGCTGAAACGGGATCCTACTTCGAAAGGATGTTTTTCTCTAGTACGTTACGGATATGGGACGTAGTGCCTTTCGGCAGTACGGTGAGTCTCTAAATAATCCTTGGCTAAACAGTATAGAAATTTTTTGTTTTAATTCAAGAATAAAAGGTACGGGTTAGCTATCTTTATGACCTCAAACGTAAGAGGCGGCAACAGAGCACTTTTACCGGCAATCTTTGTGGTAAGGGTGGCCTGTACTCAAATATAATTATTCCGTTTCCTAATAATGAAAAGTAACTTTAATATTTTAATTTTTAAGTTTAAAATAATGAAATATACGCAGCGCGAATAGAAATAATGCACCCTTCTCAATATGGCGTAAATTAAGTCTTAAATATCTACGGGGAGAGACTCGATCAGCAAAAGTGACCAAATCGACTCTGTTTGAACAAGCTTTATGTGATGCCTTTTATATTAAACGGTTATGATAATTTTCAAGGAGACCCAGCTTTCTAGTCAAAAATATAGCTTCATTGAAGATCTTAGCGGATAATTTATAGAGTATTTAATACGTAATTTTATGCTAGTGAAACAGTAGTAAAAATCATTAATGTAACTATCTTTATACAAACATAATTAGTAAAAATAACATTGCAGCTTAGACTACTACGAATATCTAAATCAAAATTATACAGGTTAAGATGAATATCAATACAAACTGATTCTGAAATAATTATACTATGTACTAATTATAATAAAGCGGTAAAACTAATTAATATAATGTGAAATTTTCCATAAGTGGGTAAAACTACAAAAGGTAATCTAATCGTTTCGGAACACGCGTTTACTTATACGTTAAATTCAAATCCCTTGGCCCAGATTACGAGTGGTTTGTTGTCTTAGGTCAAATATCATGAACTTTCCGATAGTTATGTACAAAAACATACTTTATCTAAATTGAAATGAATGCGGCGTTAAGTACAAAGTAAAAAGGTAAATGAATAAATAAACATAATAAACAAGTACGGCCCGGTAATTATATGCGTAATAATTAAGTACAATATATACAGGATGTTCCCTTAATAGCGAATTAACAAAATGTTGTTGAATAATTAAAATATATACAATTAATGTGTTTATGCCCTAACTCAATATCACGTTTGCATTTTAATAATTGCTTAATTATTTGTTTGACAAAAGTAAACGGGATGAGGAGCGTAGACACATTACACCCTTTAGTATTTAAATACGCGGTCGAAGCCGGTTATTCAGAGTTATTGCTCCATTGCATTGGGAAGCACCTCGAGCTAGCTTTATTTTACAACCACAGCTGGTAAAATCATTTCAAATCTACGATATAGGTTAGAGTTACCCCCAGAAATAAGCGCGGTGATTTTAAACTTATAAATTTTGCTAAATTCCGTTCACATTGGGTAAAAATAGAAATTCAAAGAAAAAAGGGACAATACTTTTATTACGGAAAGTAGTGTTTCAATGTGACGAGAAAGTGAGATCTATTAACAGTTAAAAGGCTTAACTTTCACGTGCGCCAGCCTGCATCGCGCAATCCAAATTCAATTAAATACATTTTATGCAATTCTCATTTAGTGGATAATATTTGATAAAGATAAACACTTACTGGATTGTATGAAAACAGTCCTTCCCATCTAAGAAGTTAGAGAACCGATCCCGTTCATAGACTGGGGAAAAATTCTCGCCGTTGCTGATTGAGGCTTCCGCCGGAGGCCCGTCTGCTAGCTCCTAATCCCATAATTAAACCCTGGTTTAGTTATGAACAATTGTACACTATACGAGAATTACCTAATTTGTTTTGCCCCCGCGTTAAAAGCTCAAACAACGATATTACACGCTCAATGTACGATGTGTACGCCATTTTCAGATCTATAACTTTCCCTATCAATTTTAAACCGAAGTATTAATTAAAGAAGGGGCATTGTCATGCCATCTATGTTTAACAAAATAAACTAAACGGCCGTCAGAAAATTCAATGAACGAAATCTGTAAATATTCAAATAACTTGTACATAATTTTGTTGATTTATTATTTAAAGAAATACAATTCTTTGTTGAATTGTGTTATTAATAAATAACTGAATTACAACGAATTGAGGTTTAAATCATTAAAATAAAATAACCACTCATAAAGTGAATACATACGAAATACAGTTTACAAGATTAAGGTAAACATACTGTTTGAAATAATTAACATACAGACATTTCTGATTAAGAATACATTACAACAGATAGATTAAATAAAAGTAAATTACATTTCCAGTCTAACTAAAAGATTGCAAGTATCATTAAAGCAACATTTTTGAAAGGTGTATACCTATAGTTTTACAACGATTGTTACCACAGAAATTGTGATTAATAATTAATCAAAGTTAAAATTAAAATAACAGGGTTGTTCAGATTAAATTGTATCATGAGCAATTACTCGCATACATCTATACTGAAAACCAATTAAAAGTACTTAACCGACTCGAGTAATTGTAAATCATAATTCACACTAGCAAAAGGCCTTGTAAATAGTGTACATATCAATAGTAAGTTTTAGATAAATAGTTTCCAAAGCAACCTAATGCAGTTCCGGACCTAACCTCCATCTTGTAAGCTACCCCATGGCATTAGTAATCTGTTCCAGCCATAAGCGGCAGGCACACGTTACGCTTCGCACACTAAAAGTATTTCTGTTATCGATTGGGCTTGTGATCATGCCGTTATTATATTAGGTTTTCCATTTTACTACACATAACGACTTCAATAATTGGACGCCAGTTTTATGTATCCATTGAGCAACTGTTACTTTCAAGGAGTTAACACATGGCTTCACAATTATCCAGCACGGTTAGTGACTTCTAGATATTATTAGATTATTATATCATTATTAGATATTATTATTATTTGGACGAGCATGCGCACGTACTTTAACAATGCAAATAACATTATCAAGATTTATTAAAACTGGAGTAAGCCTTTGTTACCCCAAGGCTTTTTTAAAATAAGATTTTGAACTTGCTCAAACGACAAATGCAGAACTAGTCTCGGGCGATAACATTGAAGAATGCTCTATGAAAGTTGTGGAAATAGACGAAATACGTAGACCTTTAACTCAGAAGCCAGGAACATCAGGTTTACAGATCAAAATTGCAACATCCACTCCATTTTTTGAACCGGTCAATATTTTAGAAGGTTAAGACATAGGTAGCTTTTATGCACCATCTCGAGGAAACGAAACCACACCAAATAAGTTACAAAAACCGCAGTTGTTATATATGCAGAAAATTTGTTCCCTATTCCTCACATTGTACGGGCAAATTCTTCTAAAAAAGGAGAAAAACCTGCCATCATTGTTGAATCACCGCCTAAAAACGAATTATTGTAACTACAAAACAAAAAGTTTAAAAAAGCGTTGTTACACCTTTAGAGCTAAAATGAAAAGTTAGAACAATCAACAAAAAGGTGTATAAAATAAATACTAACTCAAATTCAGAACATAAACGAGAACAAAACGCTCGCTGTTTATATTTTAATGAACGCTACTGCAAAACAAGAAAAAACGTTGGCTGGATACAATGTTTGAAAATCAACAAATGGTGCCACGAAAGCTGCATCGAATTGGCAGAAAAAGATCTAAATCAATTTAAATGCAGAGTTTTGGGGCAAAAATCGTTTTAATAAATAAGTTTTCCTATCTGGATTTTACATTAATTTTGTAGATTCTCAGTTACCGTAGATGATAATACAATTCACATTTTACCTCCTATAGATATTTAGTTGCACTATCATATTATTATTGTAAAATAAGAATTAAAAAACAAATTTAGAAGCTATGCAAGTTTATTCTTCACTATACGATTTTGCTCCATGTTCCCCTACTTTTTATCAGCGTTAACTCTCCCTAAAGGGACATATACCCTTCCATTTTTTACGCGAGTACTAATAAAGTTACTTATCTTTTTTTCTTAACGGCTACTGTATGGCACTAATGATTTCACGTAAATAAATTAAATTTAGTAAAAATACCCTTAGCCCCAATACATTTTCGCGTATATTTTACTACTTCCGTAAATTATTTTAATGTGTATGAAAATTGGGCTTTAGGAATTTTAGAGTAGTTTGGAAACCTGTCCCTTTAAATGAATGAAAATTTAAAATTCGCCTCAATTCGTAATTTCGCATCTCTTTATATGATATAGTGATAAATGTATGACTATTTGTTTAGTTTAGCATCCCGCCGGTTCACTCCCGAACTAGTCATGAACATGAATAGGTTTGGTAACTAACACAAATTTATTTTTCCACTATGTATACAAGAATACATTGCGATCCTTGTAAGGATGAGTGTATAAGTAAGCTTAGTGTGCAAAAGTACTCCAATTATTTATGTTTTGAAAGCATAAATATCACGATGATATCACAAACACTCAGTGTTTCACAACAACGTTAGTAAATCCAATAGATGTCTTAAATTTAATGTTGACGACGTTTACAGCTCTAAACATTTAAAAATCTGCAATAAGATGAAAATGAAGATTGAAAACTTGTTAAAAGTATTCGTGAATGTCGGTTTAATGATCATTGAAAAAGTGTTATAACAATATCTTTTTCAATGTATGGAGATCCCGATCAGTTAATAGAATCCCAGATTGTGGAAAATGATAGCGGTAAACATCAAAATCAAAACATATACCTTGTTGAGAAATTGAGTTTACAGTATAAAATGCCGTTAGTTATTGGACAAGTTGTTCTAATGGTAATTTTAAAATAACGGCAGTGCCACATAGATTCAATAAAATAACATTTAGCACACAATTTCGAAGATAGGCACAACAAATTATCAAAGGTGGCACTTATAAGGGACATGTTCTACAAATATCAGCGTACGATCATAATTTATTTAAGGAAGATATGGTAAATAAAATGCCCATTCTTAATACTACAATGAAAAGCAGTGCTTGAAGCAGGTACGCCACATGGAAATTTTTTAGTATCAAAAAAGTGACTCCATAAGTTTAAGCGAGTTCATTGGATTTATTTTCTAAACTTGCTACAAATTCAATGCTAAAAGCCTAAAATAGCATCCTAATGAATGCCATAATGTTCATAAATGAAATACACACCTTTAGTCCCAGTTCTTCTTTCATAAACGATTTTCATTTAAAGTTACATTCAGGAAGAACGTTGTGTACTTCTGGTACCAAAACTGTTGTTGCAATTGTACAGATTATATCAGCTACTATTCACAGGTACACGGCACAAATCACAATTTCTGCTGTTGTAAAATTATCATATTCTATATATATCGCTTGGTCCTATACTAAAAGCGGATATATTGAAAATTTACGATATTTGTGTATCAGCATCAAAGTCTGGAAAGTTAACTTGTGACCATTATGAAACACGGTTAAGAGATGCGTATTATCAAATATCGGGGTAAGGCTTTATTATTATTAAACTCGTGGAGCAAATATTGTCCAGAAATATTTCAAGAAGCTTTACATCCAAACAAAGATGTTAAGTTAAAAATTATTCGCAAAGAACCATAAAAAATAATTGGATGTTTTCTGATTTCAAATTTGGAAAAATGTTGTATATCATTTTTCAAATTTAGTATTGTTGTTAGATCCTCAAATAAATTTACATCAAAGAAATAGTATAATCAAATTACAATCATTAACTCACAATCAGCTATCATTACCGAGATTTCAAATTTATTTAAATATAATTTGAAAATCCTGTCATGTTTTGCTTTCTGAAGAGTATATGACGAGTAGCACATACGGGACTCCGGCAACAATTACACATACCTGGTGGCAGCAATCTTTGTCTATGCAGCATTATTTTCAGAATCCCGCAGTCAGTATTGTGATAGTGATGTGTCAGAGTAAAATATGTTTATTTTATATTATAAGGGCGATTTAGTTAATCTGCATGAATAATAGTACTTGTTGTGGTGGAAATATAAAGCCTAGTACCTGCAGAAAATCGAATTTTAAGGGATGCAAAAACATTAAACATGATATTTAGCACAAAAATTAGTAATTTGTATAAAATTGTTTTTAATTACAAAGAGAGATTTACTAATTTAATAGTTACTACGGAAATTACAAATTGAAACGGATTTTAAATTTTTATTCGTATATAAGGGTGTAGGGTTTTAAAAATCCTAAAACAACTGAACCCTAGTTTTCATATAGATATTTATTTGTGGAATTACACATTAAATATTTTGTATGCGCGGTGAAATATAAGCGAAACCTAATAAAGGATGAGGATAGTTTTACTGAATTATAAATATTTATCTAAATTATTAACACCATTTGAAAGCTTAAGAAAAGAAAACTAGTACGTTTACAGTTTTGTAATAATTTCAGTAGTACTGAAATAAAAAGTCAAAACAAAAATTTGCCTAAATTTTGATGATGATTATCTCCTTTAAGGGCGTGTTAGGGCCTATAAAAAAATACGTCTCCCATATTTTTATCCGTTCTTTACGTGTACCAAATTTCATCGAAATCGGCCGGATACGCCTGCGACGGTTTCCTTGTAAAGGTTGTATGTGAATGTTATATGACTAATAAGCTTTTTAATAACAATTTTCTTCCATCAAATATAATAAATTTAATATTTTTCCATAATATCGAATCCGGACATTTTAAAAAACCCGGTATTTCTTATTTAGGTCCTAGTTTTGACAAAATTGTAAAACTTTTTCTGAAACATAATATTCTTATAAGCTTTAAAACGCTTTTAAAAATTAAATATACCTATGTATTTTTCCTAAATCATTGACCATATTCGTATTTTAGATAAAAGTGAAGGTTACAAAATTTCTAATAACTAATATAAAATGTCCAATAATATCGATGCAATTTATGTTGAAATGTGAAAACTTTCATTTAGGATACAATTTAAAGAGCATTTGAATGAACGCCATAATGCTATTGCTCCTTATAGAATTTCTAATTTGTTGTTCGATATATTCAAATAGGATATTCTTATAATTGACCTTTTAACAATGAAGTTATTTTTCTACTTAACTCTTTTACAAATAAGATTATCACTGAAAGCTTTTATATAAATAAATTTAGTTCATTAAAGTTAAAATTATGTATGAATATGTATATCACAGATGCCAACTCTGTTTTACAAAGTGTATTATAGAATATTAACTTATATTTTGTTGTTACAATTTAAACTTGTATTTGGTTTAGAATATTTACATTATAAATATAACAGTTATTCATCTTTTTGAATTTTTACATTTTAATGAATTCCGTTAACGAACATCCGCGTTCAGACTAAATTTTTCTCCCTTATTTCAGCTCTTATAAAAGACTGCTTTTTTTAATTATTCAAATTAATTCAATTGTCGTCATTATGCATAAGTTTTATCTTTTGTAATACTGTACGTGTTGTACTGATGTTATGTCCGTAGCATAAGGTTTCTGTGAAATCGAATATCATAATAATTGTAAGGAATCCTCATGTTTAAGAACCAGCTACTACCAGGCCTTGGTAATTTGATATATGTTATTGTAATTTATACAAAGTAATTTTTATAAATAAATTGTAAAACAATATTTAAGTAAAGAGTTAATTTGTATTCATTTTTAATAATCAATGGTATTTGCTTTTAAATTTTACGAGCAAGTTTTATAAATCTAATTTAATACTTTCTGCGTACGATAATGTACACGTTGTAATTTGAGATGTATTTTAATGAATCTAAGAAGTGGAATGCAACATACCAATGTATTTCTTTACAACAATCGCTACTTCAGTTTTACTACTCAATTCTACTAGTTGATCTTCAACTAGTGTCGTTAAGCCTCACACGCAAAGTGGCACACAGACGGGTACAGTTTATTTTCATTCCAATATTCCGGTCTTACCTCCAGTTTATGCATCCTTTGCACATTGTTGTTGGTGGTTATGTAATTCAATACATTTAAGTACTTTCATTCTTCCCTAACAAGCATGACAACAACGTACGTAATGCTTCTTTTTAATTTTGCAGTTTTTCTCCTATTAATTATTTAGGTTCTAATTCATTGATTATTACTTCCAACCATTTCCTATCAAGATATGTTAAATAAGTGGCTAAACCTGGGCATAAAAAGACAGCAAGAAGAAAGAGCTAACGCATTCAAACGACAAAGATTTTAAAAAAGTTATCACAAATTAGTTTATTGAAGGAACCAGCGGCTGTGACTTAGGTGAAGAAACAGTCTAGAAAGCAATCACGATATCCAGTATGAACACATGGTATCCCAAGATGAAAATCTAAAAGACTTGCAGTCACAAGAGAAAGTAAAATATTTTTATAGTAAAACCTACTATAAATGGGCGCCTTTGGCTCCAATCAGAGCTGTAAAAGCGCCACAACATAATATTATTTTGCATTTTCCTACTGTTATATTGAATCAAAGTGAACGTAATAATTCAATTTCTTTGTGGAGCAAATACATAAATGACGCTATGTTAGAAGAAATCGCTAACTGAAGTAACGTAAAAATTCAAAATATATCTGAAAATTACTTGCGAACTTCATGATCAATCTAGTTGAAATTAAGCTTATTTTGGTTTATTTTTCTACTCAGCAGCTTTAAAAATAAATAATAAAAATTTCAGTGACATTTTTGCTAGAGACGGGATAGGTTTTGACATATTTAGAAGTGTTACGTTCAAAATTAGATTTGTTATTTACTCACAAGCTTACAATTTGATAACTCCGCTGACATTAAAAACTGTTAGATTGGCACCTATTTGTTCAATTTTTAACAAATTTCCATATCATTACAAAATTATTTTAATATTAACACTTGCAGTACAGTGATGAACAGCTTCTTCCATTTCAATGGAAATCTCGCTTTGTAATATACATATCGAAACAGACATAAAATATAGATTGAAATTAATGTCCTTTTGTAATCCAAAAGCTGGTTATTTTTACAATTGGTATGTTTACTCATAAAATCATTCCACTGATAATGGGTTGCATGAGAAATAGGAAAAAATGTTAGTTCCTATTCCAGTTATTCAATATTCTCCGAGACCGGTAGTAGGAAGTAAGCGCAAGATAACTATAAACAATTGATTTTGTTTATTGTAGTCATATAAAAACTTGAAACGATAGGTTTAACATATATCAAAACTCTTAAAAAAATTAAAAGGATATTCTATCGCTATTTACAATTAGAGAAATCTGAATTTTAGAGACATGATTATACAAATTTACAAAATTATTATATTACTATCACATTGCCGGGATAAAAATAAACTCTACTTCTGGCGTCTTCAATACATCACACCCAGAAATAATATCTTATTACAACAGTACGAAGAGGCGGGTTGATGATTTCTCCATAAATATTTGTAATCTACTTAGGCTCTCGTAGAATACGTCATTGCTTCATGACAATATTCTTACTTCTCCTGATATAAGCATTACTTAACCGCATAAGGAAACAAGGATGTTTCTTAAACACGATCCTGAATTAATCATTCTTAAGACAGATAAAGGTAGTGCTACAGTCATTTTTACGAGGTGCATGTACTCGAGTAAAATAAATGACTTCTCATTGGATACTTCTACGTATCAACGCACTATGGAAAATAAGAGAACTTCGCATATCAAAAATGGTTTTTACTAATGTAGCTATTGTCATACTTTTTTCATTTTATTTAATAGTTTAAAGGTCAAACTAAACTATCATGTAAGAATTATACATAAGTTATCTAAAATATAGTGTCGGCCATGAAAGAAACTTTATTGTTTCTATGGATGTCCATGTCAAGCATGTTCCCTTTATAACTTTCAAAGTGATTTAATGTGAAACTTTATAGGAATACAAATATAG
>JAHWXV010498802.1:0-10439 GCA_024586415.1 Phrixothrix hirtus | reverse complement strand
TTAACAATCTTTAGAAAAATAAATCTATACAGTTGATTTAATTTTTCTATGTTAGATTCGCGTTAATTTATGAATTAAATTACGTGAATCTAACACCGTGCTAAATGGAAGAGATGATTTGAAATTTGTTAATGAACTTAAAAGTATAACTAAAAATGGCTTTTCAAAAATCTTTGAAAATATTCATATAATGAATTTGGTCTATAATTGTTTATTTTAGTGCAATTACCGTTTTTATAAATGGGTACAACAGAAGCTAATTTAATTGTGTTTGGGAACTGTCCTAAGTTGAACGACAAATTCAAGATTTCAGACAATATAGGTGAAACTAATTCGGTGCATTGCTTTAATAATTTTACAGACACATTATCGAAATCACATCCCTTATTAGACGGTTTGTTAATAATTTTAGTAATTTCTTCTTCGGTGGAAGTTCTTAAAAAAAGATATTATTTATCTGAGATAGAGTGCAGCTAGGAGACGGATTATTGTGATAACTCTGTAACCATCTCTTCGGCAACGTTGGTAAAATAATTAGTAAAAGCATCGCAAATACCTTCAAATATCACAACTTCAGATCCATTAATAATAAGTTTGTAACAAGGCGATAACTTCCGTTTTGCCGTTGGGTTTACAATTTTCCAAATAGCCGCGAACTTATTCGCTGCTTTCATTATTAAGTTATAATGAAAAAATTGCTTTTTTTTATCATCGTATCGCATTCTTACTTCATTAATTTGGTTAAATACGGGTTATTGTGTCGTTTTTTTAAGAGACATAAGTCTTTCAGAATTATAAGCTTATGTTTGAGATTCATCGAAAATATAATTTTTACAGATTTGTGATTCTCTACATATTTGCATTTCTTAGCGAAGCAAGTAGTATGAGACTTAATAAGATTGTTAAAGAAACAGTTGAAAGCTGTATTGATATCACTAGTATTGTAGCATGTATTGTAAGTATTAACAAAAGAAGTCTTAAAGTTTACAAGCGTAATATTATTTATACAAAAATATTCAATTTCATTAAAAACAGTGTCAACACTTTTTGAATTACAGATAGGCATGTTTATCATTGCTGCAAGGTAGTCGGAAAAACTAGGATCAAACACAATGGTCTCATAGTACTATTGTGGTCTTTTGTCTGTAATGGATCATAAAGTACACAACTTTTCAATTTGTAATCCAAAATTTTGTAGAATAAATACATTATCGCTATTAATGATAAGAATGTTGTATTTAACAAATGTAGTTTTAAAAAACATTCCGATATCTACATGGTTGCAGTTGGCCCATAGTTTAAATGGACGAAAACATTATTATTGCCTAATAATATTACTCCCATGCTTTCGCAATTACTTCCTAATCCTGGTTAGTAGTTTTTGAGATAAATTTTGAAAGTTTATTGCAATACAGTTATATAAAATTAATTTGTAGCAATAACCATCCAAATAACGAGATATAGCTGCAACAAGATAGTGCTCCATCCCATTATGACATTCAATGCAATATCTAAGCAATATTTTTCGTGAATGGTGGATAGGAAGAAGGGGTTTTATCGAGATTCCTTAACTTAAATCCCTTAAACTTTTTTCTTTGGAGCCACCTTAAAAATGTATTACTTTACAAAAATGCTCAATTGTAATCTTAATAAATGTGTTTCTATTTTGTCCACGGTCCAACTATACAATTCGCCAACTTTCAGTACGGGACAATAACTTTTCTTTTTTTATCTGCGGTAAATTCACTGTTTATTTCTTTATTAATTGTAAATTTTATGTTCGAGTAGCATCATTACACGCTAATTGTTAATGCAAAATGTATTTATTTGACTAAATATTTAATGTGGTATTAAGAACAAAAACTTAACGAAACACCTTCAAGGAAATGTGTATTTTATTTTATTATCCCTTTTTATAATGAAGGATAACTTCTCTAAATACCACAAACATTTTTATGTATATTATTTATTTGAAAACATATTATAGATTGCGTTTCATACGTGAAAATGGTTGTTCACTTTATGAGCAATTGAAATAAAGAGAACTAAATAAATTGTTAAGCATTTATTCTATGTTTTTTAAAATAATCTTGAAATTTGTGCAATATCGCATCAGGAAGATAAAGAAATGACCTAATAATTAAACAGGTATATAATATTACTATACATTTTGTTTTAATTATTATAGTAAAATTAAACATTTATATACCGTTGGAATTAGTAGATTTTTTCTTCGTGCTCATCACTTGTTTTTGTGAAAATTCAAAGATTACTTTAAAGAACTATTATTCGAGAGGGGGGAGATTGAAATAAATGTTCCTAGTTTGTTTAGTTCTTATTTTGTATTATTTGAAATAGGCATTCTTTTAACATCATGTTTGAGGTATCCATCCGTTTTTATATTGTAACAAAAATTAGAAACAATGAAAGCTTAATGGAACATTCTCGAACAATTTGGCACCTTCCGTATATTAAAATAGATGATGTAATCACAAATGACTCATTGCGGTAATCAGCATCGGTCAATTTAACTAGATCAACAATAAGTCATAGCATTGCACTTTATTACATCATTATTATGATTAATCTCTTATTCTTTACTATTGCACGATATTCTATAATCTATTTCTTCTATATAAACAGCAGATTAAATTCACTTCATGTAGTTTTAATTAGAATCTTGTACTGTTCGTTACTGATATACATATAAATATAAATACAGGGTGTCCTCGATATAAAGAACATTACTTTAACAGCAGACACATTTTAATATTCGCCACAAAAAACGCTGATAAACTATGTGCCTAAATTGCATAGTTTTCCCAATATTTGTCATTGAAGTTTTCAGCCCGATCCTGCTTTTTAAGTTGAACTACCGTGATGGATGAAATGCCTAGCCGACTGTACGTATAATATGAATTTATTATGGGATTCACCGCTACGAATATGTATACATCAGTACATTTCGTGGAAAATAGGTGCGCTGTAAAGACTGCGACATTCAGGAATTGTTAACCTAAACTTTAAAGGATGCGCGAAGACCGCAGATGATGGGGAATATTGAAGATGCCCTCATACAAACAGTAGAAGAAAACTGGCGTATTTATTCATTTTATAGCTGACAGAAAACAATTTTTTACTTAAGGTAAAATTACATCATAAATCTTTCTTTCATAATTAACAACGATGAGTAAATTTAGTTAATGTAGGAAAAAAAGTATTATAAATATTCAAAATGCGAATAGGTATTTCAAATTTTTAATTGTTATTTATTTTATAGTTTTGTTTATAAATGATATTAAGTTTAAAAACATTTCCAGTTACAAACTTCCTCAACGAAGCTATTTAAAATAAAACATTTGAAAATTTATAGATTACGTTAACTCGCCAAAAAAGATTAAAATATTTTCATCCACTAATTGAACAGTTATTTATTACATAAACGTTCGTAAATTTAACATCATTTACAAATAAAAATTAAAAATTTTATATAATTTATAATACCTTATAACCTCCTATTACTTTGTACCTAAATTAAAGTCAAAAGCAAAAATAAAAACAACACTCTAATAATTAATTATTCAATAATTTATAGCATAATGGACACATTAAAATACGTAATTTTAAAAATAATGTCTTAAAATTATTACTACAAGGACATTTTTACACAGCTGATTTCATTCATCCATACTAAAATAAACTGGTTAGAATTCAGTAATATGATATTAAATAAATAAAGATAGTTTCTGTGGTGCACATACAACACATGATTGAATATAGGTCATTACGGATCCGGATTTGTGATCAAGATTAAGTGAAAACTTGTACAATTCTTTTTCGAGGTAGATTAAAATTACAACGAGTTTTGAGTTCCCTAAGGGTTCGTCTACACGCACGTTAAATAATTCTGCTTATATTAAGAACACTTTATATAAAATATAAATATAAATATACATAAATGGAAATATAAACGTTTGTTGTTAGTGTATTGTGAAATAAATATTATAACGTTAATATTTACATATAGACCAAATAGGAATTGGACGTTTACTACGATAGTCACTTTTCTGTAAAGACGCTGTATTTGATGATAATCCTGAATTCTAATTTAATATAAGGATCGTCAAGAGCGTCTGAAATTAATATTTACGAACGTTGCTAGGGTGAATAAATAATTTACCGATGAAAATTTTTTAGAGTCAGTACAATTGTTTTGTAAGTTTGTTTTCGGGCACTTAAAGTTTGAAGAAAAACTAAAATCCTCGCTAAGTTTCGGGTAATAAGCCAGAGAGTTTGGGTAGAACTTTTACTACGGTGTAATAATGAGGAGCGTCGTACCTAATACGAAAAATATAAGGAAGTTCTAATGATCAGATGGGTGTCATCTGATAGGTGTTTTTTTTTTGGGTCTTACGATAAAGTTTTCACTATAGTAGTAACGACAGAAGTTTTCTTTATTTTGAAGTCTTGTTTATGGCTCCTATAGATTTTCTTGCGTAGTCTTCCTATAGATTTTGCTACACCCAAGAAAGGGCTCCACATGCAACAGGGGAGATAGGAAAGGCAAGATAAAGTTTAAATCAAATTGTACAGGACCGACAGAAAGTTAGTTGAACTTTATTGTTTACTAGTCGTATTACCTAGTGTATTGCTAAGAGATTAGACAAATATCATCACCAATGAGTAGTTCGGTAAATACAAGATAAACATTTGCTGTGCTTAAGTTTAGAAGAATTGGTCGATTTATAAAGTATAATAGAACTGAACTAAACATCATTATTACTTATATAATTTCTAATTTAACAATTCAGATAATAACTAGATTGTAAATACTGATTGAGCTGACTAAATAGCTTTACACATTGTAAAGGGTAGTTATTAAAAGTCAAATATTAATAATAAAAAGGTGATTTCGTCAGAGTAGGTTATTGAAAACTTGAAACAATCATTTGACTATTGCAATAGTGGAATGAAGATTACGAAACACTATTTTTGCTTCGGTACATAACCGCGTAAGAGAGGGCAAATTACATTAAAAGAAGAAATTACAAGCAAATTAAAAGAGGAAATGGAATCCATAAATTCAAACCAAATTAAATTACAAGAGAAAATTAAATTAAGCCACATTAAATTAAAACAGGGTCTAGTAAAAGAAATAGAAGATGTTACCAATGAAATGACAGCAAAATATGAGGAGGTAATCAAAAAGTGTGATGAACTGCATCAAAAATGTATCCTCCTGACTGTAAATAAGGAAGTTGGCATGCTTAAGAATGAGGCGGCACTAGTTCCTCATGAACTATCATCCGAAGCGAATTTACCCCAAGTTTAACACTTCCCTGTTGTTGAAAATGGCTTGTCAAGCATTAGAACATACGCTAAATCACCCATGTATGATGGTAAATCATCTTGTGCCAATTATCATAAATAATTCGTGACAGCTGGGATATCAAATTGATGGATAGTTGAAGAAAAGGCAACTGACTTAATAGTGGTTCTACGTGGGAATGCTTTAAACATTCTACAAGCCATATCAGATGATTTGCAAAATATTTTGATTACTTTGTTTCACGATTAGAATTACAATGTGGAGATAAACATTTACAACAGGACTACTGTGTCCAGTTAAGGAACCGAGTGTAGAAAATTGGAGTGAAACCCCCAAGAATTCGAAATTGAAATTGCACGGATTAGCATCTCCAACGGCTCCAAAAAGTTTCATTGAACAAATTGGGTTGCAAACATTTGTGGGTGGTCTTCAGGATTCTGATACCCAACAGGCACTTAGATTATCTCGTACACGTGACCTTGCTACTAGTATATTAGCTTATGCACTGGAATTTTAAGCACCCAACCAATGATCGAAGGACCAAGTTCGTGAGCAAGCTATTGAGGAAAACTAAATTAATGCTGAAGCTTAGAAGAGATAGTATTAAGAATACTTAAGATGCAAAAGATAACAGGACGTAAACTACAATCCAGGAAGTGCAGTAAAGAGAAGCATATACAGAAAAATTGTTAACATTCTATGAGCAGGCCTGCTGATAATTCAAAACACCAGGAAGTCACCATCCACGTTGCAACCTTAACACATAAACTGGATAATATTTATATTAATGGAATAACTTCAGGGAAGAGTTGCAAAATGCTGCTGGATACACGAACAACCGAGACAATAGTAAAACCAAACGTTGTTGGGAATGGAAGATTACTGCCGTCACAGCTGAGGTTGCATACAGTTACAGAAAGCCGTGCAACCGTTCATGGTAAAATTATTACAGATATTGAGATCGGTTGTAGGAAGTTAACGCATCGCGTGCTAGTGACTGATATTGAGGAACCTGTTATATGTTGTATAGATATAATGTCTTGGCTTTGCCTTAGACTTGAAGAATCAAGTTGATGATGAAGAGATACCCATTATTCAACGAAATGACCATGCAATAAAAATAATACTAGCAGAATAAGTGACATTGCCGCCTAGTAGCGAAGCAATAGTTATGTGCCAACCGAATGGAGATTTCCGGATAGGATGTATAGGAATTTCAGAAACCAGCAACATAAATATTGGTAGTGGTATTCTAGCTAGAAAGGTGTTGATCAAGGCCAAGGAAACAACAATTATTCGCTTGGATGAATGCCAATAACTTCCAAATGGCTCTAAAGAAGGGAACTGAATTAGGAACATGCACACCTATCTCATATCTGGTACGTTGCACAAAAACCAGTGAGAAGGTTTTGCCTGTAAAGAATTTATCTGAGCTGCATCCCACACTCGAATCATTGAACAAAAGACTAAAGTAAGCCAGTTGATCTAACGATATGCCGGTATACTTGTTACGGATGACTGTCTGAAATAAATACCGGTGACGCTCAACCAATACATCAACAACCAACGAGGCTGTCTATATTCAAACGCGAGGAAACCAAACAGATAATCAAGGACATGGCCCGTGAAGGAATAATAGAGCTGTCTAGTAGTCCTTGAGCATCGCTATTTGTACTGGTTAAGAAGGAAGGTAGTAGCACTCGATTCTGTGTGGATTATCATCGTCTAAACAATGTGACCAAAAAGGACAGCTATCCTCTACACAGAAATGACGACACTTTAGACACGCTTTACTGCTCCAATTGGTTTTCGACCCCAGACATGAAAAGTGGAAATTGGCAAGTCGGTATGGAAACTGAAGATCGGGAAAAGACAGCAATCTACATTGGATCTTGTCTATGACAGTTCACCGTGATGCCTTTTGGCTTGCGTAAATGCACCAGTGACATTTGAAAGGCTAATGGAAACGATCCTGAGAAGGCTATCTTGGCAAACATGTCTAGTATACTTGGACGATATCATTGTTTTTGGAAAGACATTCGACGAACACCTGAAAAATCTCGAAGAGGTGTTTCATAGACTACGAAGTGTACATCTAGAATTTAGTCCGAGAAAGTGCAGCTTGTTTCAAAACAAGGTGAAGTACTTCGGTCATGTAGTCTCTGAAGAAGGCGTGGAAGATGACTCAGAGAAAATTAAGTCCGTTCAAAAATGGCAACAACCGAAAGATAAACTTAAATTAAGAAGCTTCTTGGGGTTATGCACTTACTACCCCTGATTTGTACGTGTATTTGCAAACATCGCAAAACCACTTACGAAACTTAATGAAGGAGACCAACAATAGCTGCCAGGAGACATTTAAAACATTTAAATAAACAGTGATAAAAGTACACAAACTCAATCACTCTGGAATAGAAGGAAAATTTGCTTTAGATACCGAGCTAGTTATATCGGTAGCGGTGCAGTGCTATTGCAAATTCAAGATGGACAAGAACGAATAATTGGGTATTTTAGCAAAGTGTTGTTCAAACCTGAGAGGAACTATTGTGTTATGCGCAAAGAATTGTTAGCGATGATAAAGGCCGTTGAACACTTTTACAAATACCTTTGCGCACGAAATTTTATATTGAGAACAGCGTTCGAATGAAAACATAAAAATGCTGGCCCTTTATCAAGTCGACGTTGCATAAAAGATTGCAAGCATTGTACTCGGTTGGAGTCAAAAGTTGAAGAACCTCTTGTCAACCGTACCAATGTAAGTAACGGTGATTGGAACCCAGATAGTGTCAAATAACCCAAACCTGAACGTGCTATTAAAATGGAAGAATGAAAGGCAAAGATCAGGATAGGAGGAAGTGGCCTCGTTTAGTCCCATTGTTAAAGCATATTGGTCCCAATGGGACCCTTGCAAGTTGAGCACGGTCTTTTGAAGAGAGCCCTGGAAAATGATGATGGAAGTAAAAGATGAATGCAGTTGGCGGTTCCAAAAAACAGAGTAGCGGAAACTTTACGACATCTACAGGAGAACATATGAGAGCATAAAAACTTTCGATAATGTTCTTAAAAGATTTTATTGGATGAACTGCAAGGATAACGTTAAGGAATGATTCATTAGGGAGGCGAAAAGCACCGATGCGGCAATATAATGTGGGTAGCCCATTTGAAAGATTAGTCATCAATATACCTAACCCATTTCAAGAAACCGAAGCAGGAAACAAATAAATCCTGGCAGCAATGAACTATTTTAGTAAATGAAGCGAAGCGTACGCTCTATCTATTCAAGAGGCAGTTACAGTGGCCGAGACCTTAATAAAAGGACTGTTTAAACGTTTTGGAATTCCTTAGGAATTACACTACACACCAAGGAAGAAATTTTGAGTCAGTCTTGTTCCAAAGTCTCTGCCAACTGTTGAAGATGCGCAAAACCAGAACAACTGCTCTTCAACCATAGTCAGGTGGAGTGGTGGAACGCATGAATCGAAAAATGGGAAAATATTTGTCAAAAGTTGTCTCATACCATCAAAGAGATTGGGACCAGTACTTACATCTGTTCCTGGTGGCATATCGGTCACCTCTACCCGAAACGATAGGAGAGACCCCAGCTAGATTGTTGTTGGGGCACGAAATTAGATTACTGTGGGATTTGAAACCTGGAGAGGAGGAGGTCGCTGGAAATGGGTATGCTGGAAGCCTACGAAATAAACTAGATTCCATTCAATAACATCCAGATTGCCAGTGATCGAATGAAAGTTCAGTATGATGTAAGTTCCAAAACTCACTGATTTCAATCCAATGATCTAGTCTGGTTGTACCAACCTCCGCGACTACGAGACCTATCTCCCAAACTGCTAAGGTCTTGGAAACGTGCGTATAATGTGATAAAAATGATCAGGATCAGTAAAATGACATATTCGAAACTCAACATATACCTTCCTAGATCTTACACTTTTATGTACACAGGGGAAGCAAATAATTAGAAAAGAAAATAAAACCTTGCATATTTAACAAAATGATCCAGTAAAGTCTCTAATAATCTATACCGGTGCATGCAAAATAATGGGTACGGTTTCCCAAGCCGTAACAATTGAATAACTGACACCGAATGCTGTTTTGAGAGATTTAAGTTGAAATCAGCTGGTCCTGATTTTAATCAGCACTTCATTACATCATGGGATGCGTTTAATTATGGATTAGGTTGCATGCTATCTCAAAGTCAAGTAGATCAAAAGCAAGTAATTTGTCTATGCGTCACGTATATTAAATAAATTGGAGAAAAATTACAGCGTGACAACACGAATGCCTTGCTGTAATTTTTGGCACAGAGATGTTTTAGTGGTGTGTCGAAGTAACTCCATTCACTGTCATCACAGCTCATCGTTTATTATTATGAAACGTTAATCTAAAAATGGCAAAATCGCAATATCTGTTAACTATTAAGAATCAGAAAGGCTCTAAAAATATAGTTCCAGATATGTTATCTACAGCTCCTTTACAAAGTTGTTTAATCGAATGGAACCATAAAGATTTAGATATAGGGCCCTTCAAGCTATTAGGTCATATGATCAACCTGAATATCTTACTTGGGGGTTGGAAATAAATTCATTTTTAAATATGTTCCGAATCAACATGATTTAATAACAAACTTAGGTGATTGGAAATAGGGTGTTCCGACTTGTTGTCATCGTCAATTATTACAATCACACCGTGTTAAGTTTATCTGCTGACACTCTTTTAAAACTTTCTCGAAATTACCAGAAGGGCGCTGTTGGTCTAAAATAAGAGTATATGTATTACGTTACAATATGAAGTGTGAAATCTCTTCTGCAGTCAAATAAAAAATGTACCAAAGAAGGTTCCTTTTTAATTGAAATATAAACAACTATATTAAATATCAATATAAAATTATATTTATTTAAAATGTTATATGATAGTATTATGATTTAATGAAAAAATAAGTTAAGTGAAAGTAGTAGTCTGATCCAACTATTGTATTATTTAATAAAAGAAGATAATGTTGTTAAATGTCTTTATTGTTGGTGAAATTAAAAGTTGAACGTTTTCGTCATAAGGTTAAAAATTAAATAAGTTTAATGTATTTAAAGATTAACGT
>JAHWXV010498786.1:0-10614 GCA_024586415.1 Phrixothrix hirtus | reverse complement strand
ACTAGAAAAATCTAAAACGTGTCAAAGTGTTTAAAATATTTTTATTTTAAGTGTAGGATGATGTCACGCAATTTCAGAAATGAAAATCTATTTTTAGGTGTAAAGTTAAAAAATGTCAATAAATAATTGTTTAAGTTGTTTTTACATTTAAAAACATTTTCTTAGAACGATGCATGACTAAATTTTATTTTTATTATTATTAGTTATTAATAAATAACTTCTTCAAAAGTGTTAAAAAAATGGTATACATTATTTCTAAATTGTTTCAATTATGTGAAAGGGCAATCCCCTTATCCTGTTATTTATTGCAGTAAACAAATCTCAATGTGCCTGCTACAGCTGTAAAAGTGTATGTTACTGTAAATTGATACTGTCAGGTAGGTCAGTTATAATTTTATGAATCATTTAACAGTTTTAGTCTGAATGCAACCATAGGCGGCTCGTTGTAGATAATTAGAAGAAAAGGACTTTTTTGTATTCGTATTGCTTTTAATTTTACGTTTATTGGGTGTCTGCAGGGTTTACTTACAGCCCATAAAAGGAATGTTATACTATCTGAAACGCCCTGTATAAGGCGTCTCGTTGAAACATTGTATGTGGCGTGGCCTGAGTTTATAAATCACTTTGTATACTAAAATAATTTTAAATCGCGGCCTGTGGTAGCGTCTACAATCTTTCTGTTTCTTTATTTTTCATATCTGTAATAATAAAACCCATGTTAAATGTTGATACACTAATGAGCTACCCAGTATTTTGGTTTGAGTAAAAATCTTTTGCATTTCGGAAACAATTAGTTATTGTTAGTTTTATTTGATTCATGTTCATATCGAGATGTCGCATTATACAAAGAATACAAACAAACACCAGAGGAATATTTACAGCACACGGAAATGACTTTGCGACTAGATTGTTCAAGAATTGCTTCTCAATGTTAGAATTTAAGAAACAGCCCATATGTATTTAATTTAAATAATCTTCCAATAAAAGATTCTTCAGCAATTATTGTGAAGTTTAAACAGTTGCCGTCAGCAACGGAAGGCTAGTATAAATTTACATCAGAACGAAATATTTTCCTGGTTTACCAGTCACAGTAACATATTTTCTGCGCATGTATTGGCGCATCTTTGACATTAATAAAAAAAATGTATCCAAATTTCTAAATTAAAAATTGCTTTTACCAAAAATACACTCTTCTATAAAAAGTGGTTAACATGATTTTATGCTACTCTCACCGCAATAATGCTGTTACATATTTTATAACGTAACTTTCCTTTTACTTTATCAGATGTAGAAATAAAACCGACTTATGAATGTATGTAACACTTTCTCGAACGTATTACGTGTTAGGCATTAACCATGCTTCACTTATTTTACTGTTATGTATGTATTAAAATTGATGAGGTTTTCGCTTTACGCGAAAATCGTCGTGTATAGATTCAAAACCTAGACACATTCATTGTGATTATCGATCCTTAACATAAAATAGCACGGAATTCTCCGCCAGATACGCCAAATAATGCCATTGTACATACAAGATGCTATTGATACCTAGATAACCTTCGACATTCACAATTGCGAGCTAACATAGTGTACGCTTAATGTCTATAACTGTAGAAGCATTATTGTTCATATTAATTCATTAAAAATACTAGAATAATTTGAATTGAAATGTGGGGAGTAGCTGAATCCCGTAGGTCTTCACCACGGCGCGGCGGTTAGCTAAATGAGGGCGTAAATATGCAATGCTATTTATTGCCTTAATGGCACAATTAAGGTTAAGGTGTGAACATTGATATACTTTGTCTAAACTGGAAGTATTATAAACAAGTTACAAATTATGTTATTTTCTAATTTTGATGTTAAGAGAGTTTTACATTTGTTTTTTACCGATTTATTTATTTTTTATCGTTGATGCTTGCATGTATTATATACAGGGTGTACCAACGTTGTGATAAAGTTCGATATATCTTTTGTTATTCACTTTGGAGTAAAAGACACAAAGTACTTTTATTATCAATTTATTATTTAATGAAACTGGAATTTTTCCATTTTCTTTGAAATCTAGTATCGTAATTTCTCTTTATAGAAAATTCAATAAATGCCTAGGTTGAAAATCATTTATCGGTGACCCTTACTTTTAAATTTTTAAAATTTTTTAATTATTGCTTTTTAAAATGATATGGGTAAAGTGTTTTTTTAATTCAAAATTTTCAATGTCGAAAGTAGTCTTCGCTTCCCTGAGACTGAATTTTATGTTTTTCGAAATTCATCTGTATGTGTGTCTGAATATCTTGAAAACTAAAAGTCAAGATAAACTAAATTTAATATTTAAGTTTGCAGCCATTCATACAGGTAACCGCAACAATTTCACTAAAATCGGATAACGGGAAGTGCCATTTTATCTTGCCATTTTTTGGTTTTTCGCGATTTTCTCGAAATCCGCACCAACATTTTTTAAACTTACTATATTTCTTAGTCATTTAATGCCCTTTCATATAATCTAACCGGTTTCTCAAAAGTTTTTCCGTAAATCAATTAACAAGACTAGTTTTATCGTTAACTCAGAATAAAATAACTATGAAATTAAAAGTCCTGACCAAATGAAAATCTATATTTGAGGTCATAACTACATTTATTTGTAAAATCAAGAATTTGATTAAAATCGATTAAACGGAAGTACCATTTTATATTTCATTTTTAAATATTTTCCGAATTTATCATTTTTCGCGATTTTTTTGAAATTGGTTATAACGATTTTTTTTACATCTTAGTATGTTTCATATCCACTTAATTCCGTTTTATATTAGCTAATCGGTTTCTCTAATAAATTTCTTAAAATCGTGTAACCGGAGTACTTACTTAAAGTATTAATTGTTAATAACCTACCTTAAAAACTAAACATTTTGGAAAAATTAAATTTTATATGTGTGTTTGTTACCTTCCGGAAGGACGATGGTAAGAGTTTAGTTAAAATTAAATGACCAGAAGCGCCTCTTTATTCTTTCGCTTTTTAAGTTATTTGCAATTTTTTCGAAAATGTTTTCAACCATTTTTTAAAACTTCCTACGGTTCTTATGTCTTCGATGTCCTTTTACGTGTACTCTTCGCTTTCTCTGAAAACATGCATTCAAGCGAGTTATCGGTGTAATTCTTTGGAGTTTGGCAGCGTTTTACGTGTCCAGTAATTTGCGTGAGTGACATTTGTAATAATATTTCAATCATTGTAGACATTATTTGCATATGTATAATACGTAAGAGAAAGACGTGTGTTGTCTCACATCATTTTTACATTATTCTATTTTCCAAAGTAGTACTTACCTATGGTGCTATAGGAGCTAATTTAGCGAACACATATTTCTAGGAGGGGGGATTTTTATGTAATCTACCTAGTTATGAAGGAAAACAATTGAACGCAAAATAATATTTTATTTTTCAACATAGGTTCCTTCAACATTTATACATTTAGTCCAACATTGCTCCAGTAATGCTATACCCGCGAAAAAAATTCTTTAGGTAGGTCTGCAAAAAACTCTTCTATAGTTTCTTTTAGCTCCTCAGCAGAAGAAAAACATTGTCCCCGTAAATGCTTTTTAAGCTTAGGAAATAAGTAATAGTTGCTTGGTGCCAAGTCGGGACCGTAGGATGGATGTCTCATTTCTAAGAAGTCACAGGCGCTTATTACTTCTTCGACTTTTCGAGCTTTATGCATCCTGTAGTTGTCATGAGGCAGCATAATCTTCTGTCCATGGTTACTTGGTCTTTTTAACAGTATAGCTGTTTTTAAATGATTAATTGTATCCTTATATGCATCTGCTGTAATTGTAGTGCCTTTCGTCATATATTCAATTAACAAGATTCCCTCAGCATCCCAAAATATTGTAGCCATTAGTTTTACTGATGAAGATTGCGTCCTTGCATTCTTTCGTGATGGAGATCCCTTGTATACCCATTGCATAGATTCTTGCTTGGTTGGTAGATCCCAGTGATACATCCACGTCTCATCACCAGTTATGATTTTTGAAAAAAGTCCTTGTCATTTGCTAAAGCTCTTACGTTTTCGTCGCAAATTTCTCGTCTACACAACTTTTGCTCGGGAGTGAGATATTTTGGAATCCAACGTGCAGAGAATTTATTCATGCCCAAAACTTCATATAAAACTTTTAAGGTTGTTGTCTCTGATATTCCTTCTTCATTAGCAATTATTGAAACCTTTATACTTCGATCTGTCGAAACCAAATCTTCAACTTTTTGGATGTTTTCGATCCTTCGTGCTTCCACAGGCCTTCCACATTTTGGATCATCTTGAATTGATTATCTGCCCCATCGAAATTGTTTACACCAAAATTTTACTGTAAAATAAGATGGCGTATCTTATCCATATACGCCGATCATCCTTTCATAAGTAACTTTGGTCTATTTCCCTCTTTTGTTAAGAATTTTATAACGCTCTTAAATTCAAGCTTTATTTCTCTCATTTTTTCACACTTAATCCTCTGCAAAAATTTCAATTTTAGTCTAATTTGAACAAAACGTGGCAAGTAAATCGACAAATGTCACAGTAAGTTAGCATCAAAAAATGGTGATTGTCACTTGTTATTTTCATAGCTAGGTAGATTATATAAAAATTTACCCTCGTATTTCCTTGTATACTTAAAAGTAGCTGTAATTCATTTTGAACAATGCGATTTCGCACAACACTATTGGGCTAGTTAATACTTCCACAATATTAAAATCTCAATTTTATTCTTTTAAATGCCCATATTGAGGGTTGCTTTGCTATAGCGTATTTTTCGTGATACGAGGGTTAATCCCTATGCTCTATCATTTATCTACCAATAATATTCACAATCAAATTTTAATCACTTTATTTTTCGACATAATGGCTCCATATGTTGGACACACTTTTCCGATCGGCACTCCACCTTCTGGAAGAAGTTATCTCTAACCTTGTCGAACCGCCCATTTGTTTTTTCGTTGATCAAAAATTTCTTTCCTCAAAGATTTCTTTAAGTTTTAGGAGCAGCCGGTAGTTGCTTGGGACCAAATTTGATGAAACGACTTGTGCACCGGGTCATTGTTGATGAAAGAGCACTCCTTTCGTCAACTTTTCCCGCCTTCTTCCTTTTATATCGTCACTCAATTTGGTTATTAGTTGTGCATATTAGGAGCACACCAAAGTAGCTCCTTTTTGGAGGTGGTCAACCAGTAATACCATGAAGGCATAACTTGCCGGCCATGTTAATCTTCACAGGATGTTCTTCAACACTTAAACTCACGGCCCCACTCCTAAAGTCACAGTTAAAGCTGCATGGATTTCCATTGGGGTTAACCCATTTTATTGCAAATATTTAATCACATACCTTTGCTCGTTGGTATATATTTCGAGACTTGGGCAGATGGCAAATTGAGACTTGTAAATTCAGGAGCGTCCAATACATGGATATAGTTTTCCATTAAATGTAGATTTTAATTTTTATTATAATGAAAAATAGATCAATGATGGAGCACAGGAACCAACCTTCGTGTAATCGAGCTGCTAACAGTTTTTATTGGCTTCACCCAAACAGTAATTCATCCTAATCCTTTCTTACTTAGAAAAATTCATCATTACAGATAGGCAAATTACTGCTTATTAGTAACACTTATATTATTAATACTTATATCATTTATGGATAATAACATTTAACATACGGAATAAGTACGTGTGTCACATAATCTGGATATCTTAATCTGTTTCATTTCCGAAGCGATTAAACTGTTGATTTATAAGAATCTTAGCAACGGTCCTGTTCCTATGTAAAATAAACAAGTAATTACGTGTAAATACAGCGTGGGATTAAAGTATGAAATATTATAAAGGAAGCGAACTCAACCTTTTTTTTAAAATGCTGAAACCCGTTGGTTTTCAAAAATTACACATTGATATGTGCGATTCACCTTCCGACTTCCATTTGTTTTCTAGTTATGACGTTATCACAAGAAATTTGAATGACAATATAGGTTTTTAGTGATTTTCCTCCTTTTATGATCATGCAAAGCAATCCTTAAGGTTACATAATAAAAATTCTGAGAAAAATCGAGCTGAACGAAAAATTCTATACTGGTAGTAAGCTACCTAAGACGTTATTAATAAATAATAATACGTTCTATTTTGCGAAGTTTTTCTTGAATACGCGGCTTCAATACCTCTAAATTTTTTGGTTTTGTTTCGTAAAATTTTAATTTAAGTAACCCCATAGAAAAAAGTCTAGGCGTGTCAGGTCAGGAGATGTTGCTGGGCATTCTATCTGTCCTCGTCTGCCGATACATCTTTCTGGAAAAATTCTGCACAAAATTACGTACAAGAGGCGTATAATGTGGCAGTGCGCCATCGTTTTGATACCAAAGAGTACCATTTGGGTTATCAGGTTCGTCCTCGTTTGGGTAAAGTACAGCCAGCGCTGAAATTAGATCCAAATGTCTTTCTCCGTTAAGATTTCCCTAAAAAAAAAAAGGATCCAGAATTCTATTATATGCTATTTCTGCCCAGGTGTTTACTTTTTGTAGATATTGAGTATGTATTTCCGCTATCCAATGAGGATTTTCCCTACTCCAATAGCTGTAGTTTTGCCGATTAACTGTTCCATTTATAGAAAAACTTGCTTCATCGGAAAAAACGATTTGATGATGAAAACGTCGTTAGCATGGTGCAAGTACATTATTGCCTAGCAGAATTGTAAACGTCGGTCAAGATCATTATCATTTAACTCTTGAACTAGTTTGATCTTAAATGGATGATATTTTTTATTTTTCAACAACTTCAGTATTATAAACGTACTGACATCACTATCTGCTGTCAATCTAAAAGGCAAAACCGTTTCTCATAAGTGCTCTAAACTTACTATTACCTGCAACTAACTTTCTAGAACAGTGAGGATTTTCTTCTAATTGTAAAAGAATGTTCAATTTATTGTGTGCACTTATTCCTGGACGACCGAAATATTCTTAACATCCCCCGACTCCTTAAATATGTTTTTGATTTTGCTAACTGTCGATTGCGCAATAGGACGATTTGGATATTTAGCATTAAACATAACACACTTCTTGCTGGGTTCTTTTGAGGTTGCCACAACTAAGATAAATTAAAATTTCTATACGTTGCGTTATTGTTAAATTATCACTACTACTACTACTAGTACCACCAATCATGCCATTCCCTTAGCGGAGTAGGCAAAACCCAATATCAAGCCTCCAACTTCTCAACCACTGAATGCACCCATGCACCGACCCCCCTCTCACCTATATCGCTACCACCGCCCTTCACCACAACTTCCAGCACTATACAGTATCCACACCATCCTACTATCTCTACTATCACCCATTCACGATTTTTCTCCATTCCTTTCTGTCCTTACACATTTCTTTTGCTTCCATTAAATTCATACAACGTTTTTGGCAAGCTCTCCTATTCTTTCTACTCTTTGCTTTCTTTCCTTTTACAATTTCTTTAATCATACTCAGCCATCTCTTTCTCGGTCTACCCCTACCTTAAATTATCAATCATAATTTAATAGGATCTTATTAGAATTTTACAATAATTTATTGAAGATTGAGAGAATGCTTGTATGAAACAGTTTGCTAGATCAATTTAAAATTTTTGTTTGTATCTTGATTATTCAGTACACTGCAAAAGTTGTAAGATAAAAACGTATTTACGTTCCGCTCATGATATGAATTATTTGTTAACTTAGATAATACAAACGCTTAATCTAATTTTATGTTGTACTATTTTAATATGATAATTTATAATCATTTCCTATTAAATATGAAAATATCAAATTAAATGTTAAACTCGATTTTTCTCAGATGAGGATTTACTTGCATGATCATAAAGGGAAGAAAAATCTGTATCGTATTCCTCTACAAAAAATCTATATTGTTATTTAAATTTTTTATAATGACAAATAAAAAACAAATCAAAGTCGGAAGGCGAATCGCACATACGAGGGCGGTCTGATAAATAGCCGGTTTGAACCTTGTCAGCACAAGTTTTTCTTCAAAATTTCAATTTATTTCTCGACATAGTCTCCTTTTAACTCGATGCACTTAGTCCAACGTTTTTCCATTTTCGTTAGGCCATCTTTGTAGTACGATTTATTAAGTCCTCAAAAATATGCATCAGTTTCCCATTCAAATTCCTCATTTGATTTGAATCTCCTTCCACCAAGCCAGGACGTAGTCACAGGGAGCTAGAACAGGAGAGGTGGATGTGGAAGCAATTCGTAACGTAGTTCAAGCAATTTCTGTTGAGTTTTCCATGATGTGTGAGCTGGTGCGTTGTTATGATGAAAAAGCAGTTTCTTTCTTACCAAATGTGGTCGTTTTTTCTTTATTTCATCGTGCAATCAGTCCAGTAATGCCACATAATAATCTCCAGTGATTGTTTTTTTGCGTTTTAAGATAATCGATGTGTATTACACCTTGTGCATCCCAAAAAATAGTTCCCAAAACCTTTCCAGTTGATGCAACTACCTTTGCTTTTTCGGTGCTGTTGAATCAGCTTCAACCCATTGTTTTGATTGTTGTTTTGTTTCAGGTGTGTAGTGGTGAATCCATGTTTTATCTGCAGTTATGAATTTACGCAAAAATTCATGTGCATTACGTTGGAATATCGCCAAACATTGCTTGGAAATGACCACACGATCGCGTTTTTGTTCGATTGTCAACAAACACGGCACCCATCTTGCTGACAGCTTTAAAATATGTAAATGTTCATGCGAAATGTTATCCACACGTTCTTTTGATATGTTTACGATGTCAGCTATCTCACGCGCTTTCACTCGTAGATCTTCCAAAATGATATCATGGATTTTATCCATCATTTCTTTGGTGGTCATTTCCATTGATCGAGCTGAATGATGTTCATCAAAGGTTTTTGTAAGACCACGTTTAAATTCTGCAAACCAATAGATCACAGTTGAATTCGCTGGAGCAGATGTGCCGTAATATTTATTAAGCTTTTCTTTTGTTTCTTTCGCAGTTTTTCCACGCAAAAAATAATGCTTAATCAATGCACGAAATTTGTTTTTATTCATTATTTTAACACAATCACAAGTTGTTCGCTTTTTATGACTGTCAAACATAAACTAAATGACGTATAGCGCTAAAAATGTACATACAACCTACTAACAGATTGTATTTGACAGAAATGATATACATTCGGTGATCAGTGGCGCCATCTCTTGGAAACTGGATAATTATTAGACCGCCTTCGTATTAATATGTATTTTTAAAAACTAAAACCGCCATGTTTCAACGTTTTTAAAAAATCGCTAGAGTTGACTTTTCTTTATGATATTCCGTATTTAATCCCACATTGTATACATGTTCAGTAGAAATAAAAGTTATTTAAGCTATTAACCGTCTTAGAAGATATATTGATCCTTTATGAATTATTAAGTTTTTCAGTTAATTTGAAAACTACATACGTTAGATCATTAATTTATATCATTTGAAGAGCTATAGAATTTTACATTAATCGATGGAAAAAAATCATGTATTCCGTTGAAAAATTAAGATGTTGTCTATCAAACTTTTCAAAAACGAACACCACATAAAAACACCCCGCACAATATGTGGCCGGCTCGTATGTTAATAATTATTACGGCAATATTTTTAAATATTTTGGCAGTTAGAAAATATTAACCTTTTTAATAAATTCTCAATTGTTCAACATTTTCAATAAAATGACCTCTATCTCAGAAGACATCACATTTAGCTCAATCACATTTACATCAAAATTAACCTGAAATTCGATTCACAATTCAAAAATCGGGTGTGAGACAACACACGACTTTCTCTTACGTTCATAGATATACAAATATGCAAATGTTAACAACTAATTAAAATATTATTTACGTTTATTTTGGGAACGATAATTGTAATGGTTACCCATCCAAGTTACTGGACACATAAAACCCTGCTTAACTTCACAGATTTTTTCTGATAACTCGCTTCAACACATTCTTTCAGGAAAACCTCTAAGTTCACGTAAAAGGATGTCAAGGGCATAAGACCCCTAGCAAGTTTCAGAAACATTATTAAAAACGTCTTCGATAAAATCGCAAAAAACTTAAAAATCGCAAGAATAAAGTGGCACTTCCGGTCATTAGATTTTAACTAAATTCTTGATGTCTCATATACAGAAGATATAAAACATAAATATAGTTTTTCAGGGTGTCCAGCGGTCGGGAATTTCTTGCGTTTCGGGAATTATGCTTGAATTTTTTTCGCCGGGAAAAACCGTGAATAATGCTTTAAATTTCGTATTGTATCGGGGACTTTAATAAAATTGTTTCAAGTTTGGATAAATTTAACTTTAACTTCGTTTTTCATCTTATAAAGATGTGACGTCAGAATAGCGGGAAATATAACCACTACTATTTTAAATTGAATGTCAGACACCCAATCAGAATTGAATATGCATATCCCACTACTTTATAGGATGGAAAAATATGTTTGAAAACGGCAATTTGCTCCCTCTTTTCTATTAAAGATCGGTGTAGGTGCATATGCACTTAGTTCTTGGCGGAAGTGTTATACGCAGCAAAGTTGATGTTGACATATCTAACAAGT
>JAHWXV010498781.1:0-12773 GCA_024586415.1 Phrixothrix hirtus | reverse complement strand
TCAAAGCTATCACGAATTTCTGGTGTAACAATTTCTACCCAGCCAAATTTTTTAAAGTGATTTGCGTCGCACCATGTTTCATCAGTATAAAATATATTCCTATCTGCGTTTCTGTATCTTTTGATAGTGGATAAGTAGTCCGCTAGTTGAGCAGCTATACTATTTATCTCCACAAGTAACGGTTTACTTTCTAGTTTCTTATAAATAAAGTTCATTTCTTTTACCCATTGGCTTAGAGTAGAAGTCAAAACTTGCGGAAAGTCAGGATTATCGTCTTTCATCATTTGGCTCAATTCCTTTATGGTTGGAAATCGTTTTTCCATATAAAAAACTACTTGCCTTTTTATAATGCCTTTCATGAAATGAGTGATTGCTATCTTAGCCATACCACTTTTGGGTTTAGCTGCTGTAACAATACCAGAAACCCGTTGTTCGTGTGAAATCATTTAACACTGCGTGTGCTAATTCCCAAGCATTCCGCTGTTCTCTTTGTTACTTGTTGAAGATTAATATTATTTATGCCAAATCGTTTTTCCATTTCGAAGTACCCTTTAATTTTGAATACAATTTTTTTAAATTGTGCGGACATGTCTTGAGACATTTCCTGTGAACTTTAGATAAAATAATACTTTCAATTTACAACACACTGTGTATTATTCTGCTCTTTTGCTTAAAGTCGGATTTCTTTTATAAACAAACTTAAATCGTTATCACAAGGTCCTTGCGTGGATTTCCTTTATCGATATCTATTAATTTGATAAATATTTAGCAACAAAATCGGTTGGTATTATTGAAACCATCAAAATATGTTTACATTATTACGCAAAGAATAATTTCTTATAACAGAAATATGCAGCAGTTATCTGCATTTTTTTCAAAATCTTTCACTTTCAATTATAAGACAACTTTTAATAATTTGTTAAAAACAATTAACTTTTGTTGTTTAAATAATGTTAATACATCTTATAAAACGGAAATTTTCAATTTCTATCATAAATAACCGAGTGTGTCGAATTTACCTTTTTTGGAAAATATAGAGAAACTACAAGTATTTCCTAAACTATAATATACACCATCTCTTTTTCAAGGTTTGAGCTATATGTTCCAAATTCGTTAAGTTTTCTTGACCAATAACAAAGTTATAAACTTTTTAAAATAAGCATTCTGAGAACACAATAAATTATTGCACTTTTTTGTAAATAATTTATAACATTTACGAAATGGGTTTAGGTAACAAAACAAAACTTCTCCATTATAATAGCAAATGATTTATTGATAATCTGTAAAAATTATACAACAATTGGCGACGCTATTTTTGAATAAACGTGTTTGAAAGTGAACCGTCAATACTTATTATTTTAATAGTAGTAACACAGTATATTTATTAAGATAATAAGAATAAAAATTTAGGAATGTAGTCGAATTTAATGGTTCATGGTACAAAATTAAATTTAGTTATAATTGTGTATCTAAAAGACTAATTTAGTTGCTATTTTGTTTTACAAAAGTATATTACAAGTTATAATGGAAATAGTTAAAGTGGTCTAAAGTACGTCGAATTAGTTCACATGATATTACAGAAATAATATGATTAACATATTGATAAATAAAATCCAATTTAATCATATAAATCATAACAATATCGGCTAAAATTGTACGCACTGAAGAAATTATAATAAAAGGTTATTTTAGGAAATGTTTGCTATTACATCAACTAGAGAATGTATTAACAAAAAAATTGACAATTCACGTGTCAGTTATATTTATTCTAACCTTATTAAAGCTATTAGTTTTGAATAGTAAATTCGTTTACCCCTATTTCGTTTGAACTAGCTCCTTTGTTACCTTCCCTTCAGGTATATAATTTTACTAAATATTTTATTATGTTTTTCCCTATTGTTTCTGATTTTGCTAATATTGCCTATGTGGGATATGAATATTTATTTAATTTTTCGTTCAAATTATGGTAATGACTAGTTGTGTCCTACAATATATATATTTACCGTATCAATTTATTTTTAACTTGTAGTTTATTTATTTGTAAAATTCTAGTTACCGTTGGACAGTAAATCTGTTTATTTAAATATATGCCCATACCATAAAATTTTATTTTTTACATTCAAATTGAAAATCTGGTAGTACTTTTCCTTTTATATAATCGCTAATTTAAATTTTATGCACGTAGTATGCATTAATTCTTAAAATATTATAGGTCCTGATTTAAACAAACTTGTGATCAATACGTTAGCTAAAAGCTCGAATAACATAATTTTACGAAATAAACTACCTGCTCGTTAAAATAACATAACTTGCCGTAATGCTGGATTATTTTTACCTCCAATAAAATAATTACGTCTAATGTTTATTGAAGTAGCCGGCTTTGAATTTTATCTACAGGGTGTCCGCAGATCAAGTCTGAATATGGTAATTTCTGTTATTGTGAGAGACTCAAATCTGATTACATGGGACGATATATACCTTGGATAATGCACTTTGCAACACTATTAATATATTTGCAAAATTTAACGCAGTTTAGGAGATAAGTTAATTTAATTAAAATTGAATTTTCTCTCCACATTTACATCAACGGGTAGAAAATCTTTATTGCGGCGTTCTAGACGCACTTTTTCATTGTTATTTATTAGTTTAATTCCTTTTTTCTAAATACTGTTGTTATCTAGTTACAGTCATTAACTTCATCTTTCCTTCAATTTACCATCATAAAAACGAGTTGTTCTACTTTCCAAAAACGTATCATGAGTTATATCTACCACGAAAACTGATGGTGAAAATTAAAAAAATATATTTTATTGTAATATTTTATAATAAAAATCAGAATATAGGTGAAAAATAATGCAACAACGGTGCTTACTATTTTATATAACAGAAAATTATATTCAGTGTTAACAAAACTACTTACGGTGTTCAAACACTTAGCCAATATTTTCTAAGCGCTGTAGCACCTTTGAACAGCCAAAATGAGGGAACATGGCAAAACTCCAAGTGGGTTACTTTCAAATTATTCAATTATTACTTCTTGAAGTTATTCAACCTTACTGTAGGTTTGAACGTACATCATTTCTTTAACATATCTCCATAGAAAGAATCTAAGGGATTTAGATCTAGTTACCTCATAACAGGTTCATAAGTTCCCATATATTCATTGTTAACGCTCTTATTTAGATAATTCGCAATTATTCGAGAAATATGCGTTGGAGCACCATCCTGATGAAACCAAACAAAATTCATTTCTGCCAATGGCAAATTGTTTAATAAATCCTCAATGCTATGTTGCAATAAACTAAGGTATCTCTGTGAAGTGGCAGCATTATAAATAATGGGTTCAATCAACTACGATCCTAATATACCACAACAAAATTGAAAGTCTCACCAAATGATGATTTTCAGTAAACCGATACCGAAGATTTCAATTACTAAACAATCAATTATTTGTAAATCTACTTTCATTAGACCATAATGTTTGACATGAAAATGTATCGTTAATACTGCATTTCCTGGTAAACATTTGCAAAATTTTTAGCATATTTTGTCGTCTCCCGGTCTTAGTGACTGGCACACATTGTACTTATACATGTGACGACTTTCCCAGATTATTATTAATTACTAGGTCGAAACCGATATTTCTATAACTACATTTATCGACACATGTAATTAATTGGAAAGCAATAATTGGTAAAACGTTAGATATGAAAAATGATTTGAATTAATGAAATTAACCAAACTAATAATACATATTAAAATATAAAAGTATTATATTAATTAAAACAAAAGTTAAAGCGTTAATTCAATTGTTAAATTAAAGATAAGAAATACGCCTCGTAAATACCATATAAATAACAATATTCCATTCAATACAAGCATGCTTTTCTAGTGATTAAAAATTAAAGTAAAAGGTATATATTAAATAGATACCTATAAAAAGAATGGAATTTATTATTTAAGTAGGAAACTGTATGATTAAATCAAGTATGTAAAATAATTTAGGTATAAAAAGGCCTGCAAAACCCAAAATTCGCACGTAGAGGGCGATACATAGCTCAAATTGAAATAAACAAAAATTGATAATGTCCTTATCATCCAAAATTTTGACCAATTAGATTAAGGAACGCAATATAAATTGCAGCAGGATGCAAAACGAATTAGAACACTTTTAGTACTAAACCTTACATTCTCCAAATACCTTAATCCATCATTATTTGGTCACCGCATTATAATATATCCTTTGTTTACTACATTTTCCGACACTTTTTAGCATGTACGTACCTACAAGAATCTTTGGACATAAATGTAGCATTATAGATGTTTTTTGGGGCCTACTATAGAAGTCAGGCTGCCGTGTGGAATTCTGCTGTAAATATGCTATTTGGATGTTTCAATAAAATTAATTATAGCCAAAATATGTGTAAAGGCTCTGTATACATACTGTTGCGTTTATATTGCATTGATGCAGTAACAATTTTCGATTAATTAACGTAAATTTAAAATTTTAAGAGAAATTACGAAAGTTAGTGGTTGCTAAATTTTCAAGTATACGTTTTTGGTTTGTACATAATATTTTATATTTTTGTCTCGAAAAGTTGCATTTTAAAAGCATGTGTGTGGTACACGTGTGCGATAAGGAACGGCCGTGAAGGGCGGTCGAGACTTTCTGGTAGAGACACCAGACGTAGGCGGTCTTCTGATTTTGTTCTTAAAAAGTTGATTGTGCGAGTAAGCAGTGATTTCGTTGCAAATGTGCGGGTCGAAGTTTCCTCAGAAATGTTTTTGTGGTATTGCCACGTGAGAATTAAAGATTATTTTTAATTGGTTATCCAGTTTATTCCTAGATAGCCACAAACTTTTTTGGTGCCCAACGCACGAAGATAAAATTTCTTTTGTTTAAGGCAGTGGCGGATTTAATTTAATTGTTATTAAGTCTATTTTGGAAGATGCAAATTTTTGGAGAAATTTAATAATGCTTTTTCTGGACCGCATACGGTAAATTTTCTAATTATATATACCATAAATTCAACCACAATTAATTCGGATGTTTTCATCAACTTTAAATAATAAATTCTGTACATCTTATAATTAAATTCAGGGACGGCGATACATTTTTTAATCTGCGGTGAGGAAATCTGAATTACAGCCGGTTTTCATGCCATGGGGTTTCTTGAACGTCTTCAGAGTACTAATTGTATCCAGGAGGCTAATAGCGTTGATGTAACTATTAGACAAGCCGAAGTCTTCATCAGTTAAATGAATTTTGGCTTCTATAAATTCCGATTACCCATGAATGAAGTTTTACAGTTATATAATAGCATTTACTTATTTAAATATAAATATAATCTGTTATAGGTAAATTACTAATCATTGCACCCGATTTCTTTTGTACAAAACGAAAAGGAACACATCTAATATGGTTTTGTAAGCATTTTATGACTATTTTTATGTGCATCGTACAGTTTATTTTGTGAAATATTTATTGTAAGGTTCGTAAATTGAAATTCCAAATTGTTATTAAATTAAATAGTTTTCTAAATCTTTATTGTATGTCCATTATAGCACCATATCAGAAACAATACGCTATGTAATGAACTTTGTCAAAATTTATTTATTTATTTGTTATAAAGTTTATTTATTCCAAGGTTTATATTTTTATTTAATTTATTTTGAATAGTACTTGGTCACAAATTTTCAGATTGTCAGTTTTACACGCCAAGCTGATAAGGACTCATGTGTTTAAACGACGTGTTGGCGTTAACTTTTTCAAACTCACTCATCAATCCCGAAATTCTTACCTCATCGCCAGAATTAGCAAAATTACTTGGCTTAACCAGTATATGACAACCTTTTCTAGTTGTGTGCACTTTTTATGTAACAATACAATTGAATGTTTTTCGTTGTTTGATACGTTTTGGAGCCCAAGGGAGTAGCGTAGGGAGATTCTCGGATATTTTTCGATTTCCTTATTTACTGAGACATACAACATGGTACCATTTAATTCCGCTCCTAAAATTTAAATCAAATTACCGTACAAGCTGCCCCCAAATGTCCTTAATGAATCCCACTAATACAATTTTAATTAGAATCAGAAGCTACAGTGCACGCATTTGAACACGATAAGTGCGTGATATAGGATGTTTAGAAATTAACAGTATTTCTCGTTTTATAGAATGTAAATAGCTGTATGTAGGAATAAATTTTAATGTACGTATAAAAATCAATATACTTAGGTAAAGAAAGATACATCAAGTAACTAATGTAGAAATCTGTCTACATATACAGACAGAAAGGTAAAATATATAACGAGCTAGTGATATACACATACGCTCGAAGAAATCAATATAAATCGGTTGAACCTTTACCTCCATGTTGCTATAAACAATGCACTGGATTCAATCAGAATTCACAACAAAATCTTCTTCTGAGAAAAGAAAAAGTCGATGGGCCAATAAATTAAAATGTTCCAACACAAATATGTTCGGTGCCGATCCAATTCATAAATGTTAAAGGTTACGTTATTCGATTTAAAGTAAATTGTTAATCGAAAGGTCGCATGCTTTTTACTAGTACACGTTTTCAAGGCGTTATGGGTGGTAGATTTCTTTATGCCAAACCGGTGTTATTATCGATTTCTCTAGTTGAAATATTTGGATCTTCTACAACAGCTTATCGCAGACCAATTTTAATGTCCTCAGTTAACCTTTGAGATTTGACGTAGGTTTTGGTAAATGATGCACAATTTGTTAAATATTTCATACATTTTTAAATCTAGTTATATGAGATTGCCTACGCTCATGGTCCTGGTTTATGTACCTTTCAACAGTCTGAGTTGAATTTTTGCTACACAATGTGACACGGCAGCACATTGAATATATCGCTTTTAGCAAAATAGTTAATAATAGATATACGAGGCGTGTTTTTTAAGTAAGTGCCGTTTTGAGGTATAAAAAAAGTAGTAAAGATATTGTAACAATTTTATATTTACATAAAAGCCCACATTTTAGTCTACTTTTCCACATAATTTCCTCCAATATTAAGGCACTTATCATATCAAACAACAAGGTTTTTTATACCTTCGTCATAGAAATTTGCCACCTGATGTGCCAGCCACTGCAACACAATTTCATACAGAATACTGCGTGAAACTTGAGGGAACTCTTCTGATAATGAAGAAATCGTGAAGCGTCGGTTCATTTTCACTTTTTCATCGACTTTCTGCAGTGCGAGGTCGCCAATCACTGATGGTCGCCCACATCGTTCCTTGTCATGAACATCCTTTCGGCCATATTTAAAAGCTCTTACCCATTTTCGTACCATTCCATCACTCATTATGTTTTGTCCATATACATCACAAATGTTATGGTGAATTTCAACTGCTTTCACACCTTTAGCACTGAGAAAACAAATTATAGAGCGTATTTCACAGTCGGCGGGATTTTCAATGAGCGGAGGCATTTCAAATATGTACAAGCAAATGTAGACACGCTCGAATGTTGCTGTAATGGTGGCTGTCGCTTGCCAACAGTTGTAGGTATACAGTGTGCATGCGCACGACACCGTCCGCAACGCTGCAGCGGAGGAATTTCAAAACGGCACTTACTTAAAAAACATGCTTCGTATTTTAGAACTACAAGTTGGCTTTTAAAGATAATACACTGTTACTATTAATGCCCCCACTTCTAGTAAATTGCTTATCTCAACCTGTCAGACAGAAAAAATGTTCTAAAAGGAACGATTTTGAACGAACACAAGTAATTAGACGTTCCTATGGAAAATTATAGTAAGAGTATGTAAGTATTTAAAATAATCTAATAGCGAGTTCGGCTTGCTGCACTGCGCGGGTGTGATACATATTAGCTGCTTTCTATTAGTGAAAAGTAGCTAAAAGCTAGGAGAACTATAAAATATTGTACTTTTTCTGTTAAATAAGAATAGCTGATGTGCACTGTCCTGGTGTAATGCAGCAAGCCGAACTCGCTATAAGTAGGTGACCAGCAAACCTTTCAATGGAAAACAATTACATTTTGGAATACGCACTCTTATTTAAATACCTCTTATTTGCGTCGTTTAATTCCTAAAAATTCCTGAAAAAAAATTGGAGACTATTCTAAGGCGGATATTACGAATTAGAAATTAGCACGTTGAACATTTGTAAGTTTCAATGTACTAGGGCAATATAGATTTGAGTTGAACTTTTTAGTAAAGATCTACCCCTAAGTTCTCTATACAGCAATCAAAACACCTATGTAATCAAACTACACCAAGGATTTTATTTTGTTTGGATAAATAATGACGGCTGTGTTAATTAAGGCATGGGGTGATGTACTGAACGTTGTTTCACAGCATACCATAACTAAGATTTTATGTACGGAAGGTATATCGTCGGCTCCATGCACAATTCAAAGAAGAATATAATATCTTTCATGTGCGCATGCATTTGATTACTATAATACGTCCAAGAGCTGCCGTATACGTGTAGCAAACGCCGTTTATGCTATATAACCTCGTACTGCAGTAAACAAATTGAATATTCAATGAGTTGATGAGCTTATATTAACAAAATGGAAGATTATCAACGCGCGAATTGGTAAAACTCCTGAAAGAAAATTTTCCGTAACGTACTAATTATCGTCCAAGATAAGCTTCAATCTTCCAAAGTTAACGCACGGTGAATGTTAAGAAATCTGTCTTACGAACAGAGGCGGAATTGTATTGCTCTTTCTCAGGAGACGATCTTTCGGCACGTATTATAAAGGTCGATGACTTCTGTGGTTACCGCTACATCCCAAAAGGTAAACATTATAGTATGGCATCAGTCAGATTCTTCGGCACCCAAAAACTAGAAATCTCAATCATCGGCAGGAAAAGTGATGCAGACATTCACGGTCCATAGCCAAGTTCATATATACATAAAGTGCGGAATTGTTATTTGGAGGTACCGATCAAAGGTAACTCAGAGATGGATATTTTAGTTACAAAAATCTAAATACTACTGTTAGAGAATCATAGATGGCACTATCGTAAAATTTGACATATTTTAGGTTATATAGCATTGACAGTTGAATAAAACATCGTTTGGTAACATTTGTATTTAAGAGTAAAACAAACAACTATCGACGAATTGAATTGCGTAGATTTCCTTGAAATGATTTTTTATGATTTTAAGAATAACTTAACTCAGAAACAATGTATGGGTCGTCTTTTGGTAACGATGTACCATCTAAAACAGCAATTTATCGCTGGTTTTCAGAATTTAAGTTTGGTCGCAGTAGTGTCAGTGACGAATTTCGCTAAGGTTGTCCGCGAACTAGTGTTGTTTCAAAAAACATTGATGCTGTACGTGGGATGATTGAGATTAATCGGCATGTGACCTATCATGAAATAGAATCAACCTTTGGCATTGGCATAAAATAAATATCAACGATTTTACATGACCATTTAGGTGTGAAAAAGGTATATGCTCGATGGATTTCATACAATTTGACGGAGGCTCAAAAAGTGGCTCGTATTCAATGGAACAAGGAAATGCTGAAAAAACTAACCGAGGTGCTTTAGATTTGATTTATAACATCACTACAGATGACGAAACCTGGATTTATTCATATGAGCCAGAAACAAACCAACAGTCGCGTATTTGGGTATTTCAAGATGAATTGAATCCAACAAGATGTCCGTTCACGAAGTGTATCAAAGATAATGATCGCATCATTTTTCAGTGTTACTGGTCATGTTGCTATCATAGCTTTAAAGGATCGTTGTACCGTCAACGGTGATTGGTATACAAACCTTTGCTTAACGGAAGTAATTAATGAAATCAGGAAATTTATGCAAAACGTCGGATCATCTTGCACCATGACAATACATCGTCACACGTAGGATCGCAACATCGACAAACTGTCGATTAATGATTCATTGTCCATACAGTCCGGATTTAAGTCGAAATGATTTTTTTATTCCCGGTTGTCCGAAATAGAATGCGTTGAACCCATTTTTCAACACCTTAAAATGCCGTAGAAGCATTCAAAGCTCACATTTCTGCTATGCTATCTTCGGCATGGAAAAGGTGTTTCAAAAACTGGTTTGAACGCATGCAGAAGTGTACTGATTTTAAGGCAGAATACTTTGGAAAACAATAGAAGCATTATTACCATATTTTCATTGTATTTTCAAACCTATTCCCGAAATAAATGCAGAACCCCTCGTAAATGAGATAAATTAATACAGTGTTTTGTGCAAATGGAGAAAAATCGGGGTATGGTATTATTTAACTAAATTCTCAACTTGCTAACACGTAGAGATTACAACACAGGTTAATCTATTTGCGTATCGAAATAAGCCAATTTCGAAATACATTTGAGTTTTTAATCGTCTATACGCTGTAACATTTTGTAAATATGATTTTTATTTTTATCTTTACATGTATGTAGAATTTCTTTCAATATAAATTAGGAATAGGAAATTATTTACTTTTAATGAGTTTGAATAGGAGAGTGAGGCCTGAGCAGCGAACGAGTACACACGTACTCTTAGTTGTTCAAGTTTCCGTGTATTGCACCTTAGGCTCCTTCCTCCTAGACTCGATGGGTCGGGTGCAATACACCCTAGTGATTTTAATAAGCAAGTACCTGCATTGTGCGATTATTCTGTGAGATGTCAGACCTCGAAGCTACGTTAGCATCAGTGCTGACCAACCTTAGGAAGGCAACGACCTAGAGGCATTCAGAAAAATGGGTCAATTCCCAGGCGAAGTTATCGCGAAAATGTGAGCACCTGGATCACGAAGGTCGAATAAAGCGGGCAGTAAAGGAATTCTTAAATAGTACCGCAATATCACCAGGCCCTGCGCAAGAAGAGCCGAAAAATCCAACAACCAATTGAAGCCATCTGTTTGGTTAAGAACCCCCAGGAAGTGGAGATGCGCTACTCCTCTTTGGAAGAAAATGAAAATAACGGTTTCCAGCGAGCAAAGAACAGAAAAAGAAGACGCCCGTCAATAAAAATAGCAGCAAGCAACCGCTACAAACCCCTGTCAGACATCGAACAGGAACAGGAAGCAGAAGCGAAAACAGCAGTTTCAAAAAAGAGTGCTACGAGGAAGACGGCCATGAAGGTACCTCCCGTAGTGCTAAGAAGTGTACAAGAGTGGTCGAGCATAGCGAAGCGGTTCGAAACCGAAAACATCAAACCTAGGGCAGCCACAAACACGGCTCTAAGTATTAAAATTCAATCAGATAGTGAAGAAGTCCACAGAAAAATCAGGGACATCTTCGACTATGGGCAGCGCCCATATCACACGTGCCTTCTGGCGGCAGACAAACTGCTTAAGGTAGCGGATCAGGGAACTGCCTGAAATCATCGCCGATGAAGAGATCAAAGCCGACTTAATTCAGAAAGGCTTTGAAGTGACGGCAGCCAAGCGAATACTTAGCGGGAAGGACAAAGCTTCCCTCGCGCTAAACTTCGTCGAAGTGAAGAAATCGGCAGCATCCAGGACCATCTACAACCTGACGGAAGTTCTATACATCAATTTAATGGTGTAGGCACCCAGAAGAGGCGGAAGGCGCACAATACAGTGTCACCGATGCCAGCAGTTTAGGCACTCGCAGCGGTGCTGCAAGTCGGGCCCAAACTGCGTCAAGTGCGCTGGAGCGCACCAACAAACGACTGCGACAAGGAACGCGAAGCTCCTCCCACCTGCATCAATTGTGGCGGTGGCCACACAGCCAATTACAAAGGGTGCACTAAGTTCCCAAAATTAAAGAAGACAAACCAAGAGTCAGTTGCAGCGACCGAAAGAAGACCAGCAACCACCTTTTCATACGCGGAAGCGATGAAAGGCCCAGCCACCCCCGCCCAACCAAATTCAGCACCGTTCAACACCATGAACGTCACCAAAGTAGCAGCAATCATCTTGGAAGCCGCGAAGGATGCCGCCACCTTCGGTGAAGGCATCACAAAAATCCTGGTCCGTCTCCCGGCATCCTAGAGGTGTTCAGGACGGCTCCTTGAAAGCCATGCCCTAAACCGGCACTGCTTTAGCAGCAGCACAAATAAAAGTTACAAAGGAACAAATTTTATAGAGTGCAAAGGAAATAAATTCCTAATCCTCCTTTGTCATTGAAATAATGCTAATGCTTTAGTTTTAATGGGCATAAGTTGTACCCTTCATCAGGCCCTGGAAATACTTTACTTTAAAACGACTATAAATATTACAAGATATTTAACTTACAAAAATGGTGGACATATAAAAATTGTTTTTAAAAAAATTTAGGAATTAGAACAGCTTTAACAGCTTGAAGATAAAATTACACAAAATCGTTTTATAAAATTTAAATGAAAGTTGAAAAATGAAAACTTATTAATTGGAAAACGAAAGTGACTGATATAGTATGTGAAAGCATCATTAATAAACCTATAAAAACTAAATTTATGTTTTATACTTAATGACATAAAAATTAGATATAAAAAATACTAACAGTGCGAATCGTTTTATCATTCAAACAATTATTAGAATTTCTAATAGCAAAAGTTTCAAGAAAAATGCCCTTTGTATAAGAATTTTCCTTGAATACAATGTCAGTTAAATAAAGATCACAGCTTAGTATTAAAAACATACAGGGTTATTCTAAATGAATGCCCCAATTTAATAAATTCGTATTTATTAAAATATACATTCAAAATAAACAATTTGCATACCATTGGAAAGAGGAAGTTTCAAAGTTTTTTTAACTGATTTACAAATGTTCAATGTGTCCCCCTTGTGCTGC
>JAHWXV010498777.1:0-12605 GCA_024586415.1 Phrixothrix hirtus | reverse complement strand
AAACTAAAAATCAAGAAAACATATTAAAAGAAATTATTGCTAATTTAATATAAAATTATCTAGAGAAAATTGCATTAGTCATCTAACAAGCACAATATATATTAGTGCTGCAGGAATAGATATGTCGATCAAAGTCACCCCACGACGCTAGTTTGCTCTATAGCGAACAACTTATTAAATACATTTAAGTTGCAAAACATGTTTAATATCTACCTAGATGAATCGCACAATCGAAACTTAAGATTCATTAAAATGTAGTAATATTAATTCTCGAAAACAAACTTACATTACTTAAGATCATAAATAAACACGCAAAAATGGAAAGGGCTCAATTTAAGTCTTCACGTTAAATATCAACCAAAACTTAATTGTGGTTATGCATAACCATACAATACAATGTGAAAAATCTCTAATAATCATTGTAAACTACTGTAATTTTACAAGGACTTTTCTGTGTTACAATGTTTATTCAAGTATACCTACTGGATTAGCAATAAAAAGAAACGTGTTTGCAATTCGTACAATTGCTTAATAGATGGCAGTTGTTTCAACCGATTTATTTTGATCAAAGCCACCTCGCAATTCAAAAGTCACCCCAAACTACGGTACTTGAGTTTCTACCTTCCTGACAGGTGATGGCAAAAATTTAGGTTTTTTTTGTGATTTTCTCGAAAACGGCTCAAACATTTTTTTTAAAACTTACCAGGTTCTAATATTTTTGATACCCTTTACATGATTTTTTCGGTTTATTTGAAAAAATGCTTTGAAACGAGTAATCCGAGAAAATCTCCGAAGTTAAGCAGCGTTTTGTGTGTTCAGTAATTTGGATGGGTGTCGTTGCAATTATCGATCCCAAAATAAATGTAAATAATATTTTAATCATTTGTGGAGATTTTCTGCATAACTATAAAATGTAAGAGAAAGTCGTGTTGTCTCATACCCGATTTTAGCGTTTTAGCGTTTGTTTATATCTTCTTGTTTTCATAAATAAAAGTGGTTTTATCCGTGTTTAAATGTTAACTTTTTGTCGCCCAGACTTAGAGGACAATTCCTTAACGGCCGATTTTTGAACGTGTATTTCGCAGTTCCTATTACTTTAAACTAGGTATTATAAAATCCGTAAATATTTCAAAATAAACGATATCGATTAAAATTATATTTAGAATATTATTCTCAAGAAACCCAGTGTCCGGTACTGAGATCTTTCTTCTATAATTTATTTTTATTTTTAAGTGTGTTTTCAAATAAAGCCTGGTTATAAATTAAAATTTTTTATTTTATAATTTTTTTAAAATTGATTATAGAAAAGAAGCGGAACGTGTTGATTGTGCCTGTGAATTAGATACCTAGTTGTATAAAATGTTCTCGTCTTTTATTGGGGATATAGGTTAAAAAATCTTAATCATCTTTTGAATCTCTTTAATTTGTGTAGAACAGCTACAGTCTAACATAGCTTACCCATCACTTTTAAATGTTATCTATGCTCGTTTCATTTGATCTGCCAACTTTAATTTAATTAAGACTAATTGAAGAGGTACTTATTCAAAATGTATTATTTTCAAAGAAACTTATTTATTTGACACGCATCAATAAAATCGTATAGCGAATTTAATTTGAATATTTTTTACTGTAGGTACACACAGGGAAAGAATTTTATTGCGGATAAATGAATGTAAGCATTAAATGTGATTCTATAAGATAATTTAACACGGAATATTCTAACAATTCAGAAGCACTCTATAAAATATATCCACTTGCAATAAAAACTTGAATCAAAACGACATGAAAAAGTGTGCTCCAACCTCAGATCAATATGCCCAATAAAACGATATAAATATACAATATCATTGTTCACTCTTCCCTCTCTTATGTCGAAAGCACTTCTGCAATAGGTTAGTAATGAAGGTGGAGTTGCGATTGTCCTTTATACCTTTGTAACAATATCCTATCCTAAACTCAATGTTGTATCCAATAGAGGCGAATAGCAATAAGCTTGCGCATTAAAATATCCCTAAAAGTTGTAATCTTAAAGAGGAGAATTCGCCGCAGAACGGCCAGGGGAACTAACAAAGCAAGCACCACACCTCCTAACCGCTCCCGCGTTTCATTGGCGCATTTGAGATATTCCACACCCAGAAACGGAAATGAGTACCCAGAATGCAGCAGGTCTGCAAGAGAAGTGCCATGTACACTTTGAGGACACTCTAAGAGCACGCTTAGGCAAGTTAAGCGTACTTCGCAGCTAAAGAGTCTTACATCAAGAGTGCTCCAAGAGTGCTATAGCTCGATCACTGATTTATTTATATAGTTAGTCAGTTTGTTTATTGAATTCGGTTATCGAATCGACCGGAAGTGGAAGTCAAAAACGCGTCGGTCTCTTGCACTTCTTCTGTTCACTAAATTAACCGAACTAATAGAGTTTCTTTAACTTTTTACAACAATTTGTTAGAAAATTGTGTGGAACCCTACAATTCTAACCGCATTTAATTTTCGATTAACGTTTTTATTGCGTTACATCGATGTGAAGTGATTTGCTTTAAATTAAATACTAAAAGGAATTATTTATCAATAAGTTTATAAAAATAAATGGCCTCGGTTTTTAATTAAGTGTTCAGTGGTGGATTATTTAGAGAAGGTGCTGGAGTCCATGTCTGCAAGTGGCTACGGGGAAGGTCCCGTGGTATCGGACCGGGGCGACCTGCATGGGTTGCTACCAGAACTCAATGGCGTCGAACTGGCTATGAGCTTAAGTCCCAAACATCATCACGGTGGACCGCAAGTTTTAAGTCATCTTCAACAACTTCATCATCATTCTACTCCGTTTAGTGTTACCGACATTCTTAGCCCTATCGAAGAATCTTACAGAAAATTAGAAGTTTCTACCAATCCTCCTTCGCCCTACAGGTAAAGTTGACTTATAACAGTACTATAGATTAAAACAGGTCACTTTCTGATACTCCAATTTAATAAAAGTGGCACTACTTATACTGTTATTAAATCAGTATTACACAAAAATGTAGTTACGCCCCGCTAAGTGTGTTTAATAATCTAATGTAATCCCAACTCATTTTTAATAAACAATTAAAAGCACGCGCACGGAATTATATTTAATTTTTTAAACTCAACGCGTTGCAATAATCTCGAACAACACATTGAGGCGACGGCATTCTTCTATCGTCTATAAATTTTTTCTGGAAAGCTAATTTTTATAGAAAATTGGAGGTACGCGCCTAATACGACGCTGACAAATTATTTAACAATTTTTGATATCACAATTTGCACCCAGAAATTCGAAAAGCTTCACCAACAAAGTTAGCGGCGGTGTGCCGCTTAAAAATTATCCGTCCGGCAATTTTAGCTTTGGAATTAGATACCTACCTATTGTCTGTGCACCGAAATTTTAAGGTACGCATATTTAGTGGCAAAGTTATTTTGAAACGTAAAAGTTAATTTTTAATCTGGAACAACTCAGTGCAGTTTAAAATTGTTAAAGTTGTATTAACCTATAAAGCAAAATGTTTATCCAGTTTTCTAATGATATTGATGTAATTCTAGTTTTTAAACTTTTTTACAATAACATAAGCTCTGTGATATTTTAATTTTTCAAATTAGATTAAAACTTAGTTTCTGAGGACCTTTGCAAAAAATATCAATGCTGACTTGGTTATTTACAAATCCATAAACTTGTAGAAGAATTTTAAGAATAGCGTGGATTGAATGGATTAATTAAAGACAATTGAGAAAATAAAAATAGAGAAAAAGAAATTTTACAAATTGCAGAAGTGCATTCTAGAGTCCTATTAGAGAAAAAATTGCCAGGCAACATTTTGCTTTATAAATCCTTTTACCTAGGTTTAATAGAAATAGATGTCAGTAAGATTAAAATAATCAACTTTTCATAATTCAAGGAAAAGAAGAAGCATAAAAAGAATCTTTGGATAAAAAGGCAAAATACAGGGGCGCATAGAATTAAAATTATGTATATAATTGCATTCAACAATATTTTTGCTAAATCACAAATTTAGCAGAATTTAGAAAAATGCAAGCGCAAACATAAAACAGGAAATTCGAAAAATTATATTTTATAATCAACTAAATTTAAAAAATATCTCATTTTGAAAACATCACATATCTACCTAAACTATTTATAGCAAATGGTGAAAAATTGAAAAAAATAGTTTAATGCCTATGTATTTAAGTTAGGTCTCTCACACACAACGGTTTTGTCCATACGGAAAAAGTCCGTACGATTTTTTCCGTGAATTTGTCGCAGTAGATTATACAAATGTATAGTACCTTTCACATTTATCGGACACAGTATGGTGATCGTGAAAGCTGCTATACATTTTTATGATCTACTGCGACAAACGCACGGAAAAAACCGTACGGCCACAACAGTCGTGTATGAAGGAGGCCCTAAAGGCCGGTTTATACTATCCGATCAGACACGGAACGCCAGCGGCAGACAAACCTTATCATAAAGATTATTATGGAACTTTTTATACATGTTTGAACGGAAACGTCACGTTATAGTCTATCTATAAATAGTTCCATAAGAATCCTTATGATAAAATTTGTCCGGACGGAAGCACACCTCTACCGTTCCGTGTCTGACCGGATAGTATAAACCGGCCTTTATACGGTAAAGTTTATTTTATGATTATCTCCGACAAATGCCTACTTCAGTATCCTAACTATAACGATAACTGCACTTTCGTTTTGTTCAGGATGTAGTGGTTCTGGAATGCAACGGAACGAAGTCCGAAACCTATTGAGAAAGTTGGTATGGGATTTGTATTATTGCCGTTTTAAGGTAAGCACAGGCAATCACATTATTTATTATTTTAATCCGAATATCAGGAGTTGAACGGTTCGATTCACTTAAGTCTATGTCAAAACCGGCCAGCTTATTTTATTTTACCAGGCAAAATATCTTAAAGCGTAGCGTATGATTTCTTAGCCAATTAATCCATACTTATGACAAATGAAGATTTTACCTACTTCCAGGAAAATTTCCACATATTTGATCTAAACTGCGGAATCTCAGGTCTTAAAGTTAGTTTTAATCGATGGTCGTACAGACACTTTATGGAAACAGTAACGGAACCATGATCTCGGATTCTGCAGGTACATTGTTGCGTAAAGTTTAAAATTTTATTTTCGGTGAACAAGCCAACTGAGATCATTTTTGTAAAACTTAAACCGTCAACGTAAATAATAAAACAAAGGAATCAGAACGTTTGACATGTAAAATAGTTTGATCTAAAATTTTAAAAACTTACACAAAAAAGTAATCAAGTGAAGATAGAAGCAGTGGTCATAACGTTTAATTATACACAAACCGTACAAGGGATACAAAATTTTGTCACAATAAAAAATGTTCAAATACAAAATTGATACTACAAATGGTTACAATTATCGGATGAAAATCAGATATGGTTACTTACATTTAAATAATCTTAAAATAAAATGGGAAATTTGCATCTAAATTGTACAGGTAGTGATTTCTTTACATAATGCAAGAACCTGAGATTTCAGTACATGCTATGAAATAGCTGTTCACGCCACCTAAAAGGCTGAAAGATAAAAAAACAGTTATTATTAAAACAACGCATATAACTGTTAATAAAAACAGTAATGTCGTAAAATTTAACTCCATTTAGCTCTGGAACTTTATCTACAAAATTTCGAGTGCAATATCTATCACTAATAAATGCTTTATTATTGGAAAATATATAAAATTTTAAAAAATAGTCTTGCCCAACTTTATCAAATAAATCTCTTAATGCCCAACGTTTCGAATATAACTGTAATGTCATGTCTGTGAAGTTAGCGCCCCGATGATAGTACTCAATAGTTCTGATAAGAGTTCTGGCATATTTTAACTTAGAATAGAAGTACTTTATAGTTTTTAAAAAAAGTTTAGGCCATTTACCGTAAAAAAAATGAGTTTAAATCTTGGGGTGCTAACTTCGCACCGTACCCCCAACATGCAAATACAATAGTTCTGAAATAAGTTACCCGTAGCGGTACATGTAATAAGGAGTACTTTATACTTTTTGAGATAGTTCTGATCTTAGTAACAAAAACAATCAGCAAAACCTAAACCTAAAAAATTGAAAGTCCCATTCGTTCTAGTGGGAGTATAGATCTAAAACCACAAGACACGCAAATGATTCTAATAAAGGTTTCCTCTAAAATCAAAAGTAAAAAGTTACATGCGTTTTAAATTTTGCAAAAATCTGACGATCCTAAAAAAATGAAAAATTCAAAGTTCTAGTAATTCTGATCAGAGTTTTGCATCTAGAACGAAGAGATCTACAACTTTTTGTTATAACATTTTTCCATAAAGTCCGTAGAAAAAAAGTTATATTAAGCAAAGTTTGACAAAGTCCGCAAAAAGTTGAAAATTGAAAGTTGGATTTAAGAAGACGAGATCTACAACTTTTTGTTATAAAAGTTTTCCATGAAGTTAATAGAAAAAAAGTTATATTAAGCAAAACTTTGACAAACTCAGCAAAAAGTTGAAAATTGAAAGTTCCAGTAGTTCTGATAGGAGTTCTGGATAGACATCAATGGAATCTATAATTGTTTTAGATGAAATTTTTCCATAAAGTCAACAGAAAAGAAGTTACATTAACTTTTAAATTTTGCAAAAATCTAACGATGACCTAAAACATTGAAAAAGTGAAAGTTCCAGTAGTTCTGATCAGAGTTCTGAATCTAAAACAAAGAGATCTACAACTTTTTTATCAATAGAAGGAAAGGCGTATTAAGCAAAGTTTGACAAAGTTCGCAAAAAGTTGAAAATTGAAAGTTCCACTATTTCTGACCAGAGCTCTGGATCTAAAACGACAAGATCTACAACTTTTTGTTATAAAATTTTCCACACAGTTCATAGAAAAAAAGTTATATTAAGCAAAAGTTTGACAAAGCCCGCAAAAAGTTGAAAATTGAAAGTTTCAGTAGTTCTGGTCGGAGTTCTGGATAGAAGTCAATGGAATTTATAATTGTTTTACATGAAGTTTTTTTTAAGACAACAAAAAGAAAGTTACATAAACTTTTAAACTCTGCAAAAATCTGACGATGTCCTAAAAATTTAAAAAATTGAAAGTTCCAGTAGTTCTGATCAGAGTTCTGGATCTAAAAAGACGAGATCTACAACTCTTTGTTATAAAATTTTTCTCTAAAGTTAATAGAAAAAAGTTATATTAAGCAAAACTTTGACAAAGTCTGCAAGAAGTTGAAGATTGAAAGTTCCAGAAGATCTGATCAGTTTTCTAGATAGACGTCAAAGGAGTCCATAATTGTTTTAGATGAAGTTTTTCCATAAAGTCAACAGAAAGATACATTAACTTTTAAATTTTGCTTAATATAACTTTTTTCTATGGACTTCAATGGAAAAATTTTATAACAAACAGTTGTAGACCTCTTCGTTCTAGATCCAGAACTATGATCAGAACTACTGGAACTTTCAATTTTCAACGTTTTGCGGACTTTGTCAAACTTTTACTTAATATAACTTTTTCTCTATGGACTTTATAGAAAAATTGTATAACAAAAAGTTGTAGGTCTCGTCGTTTTAGATCCAGAACTCTAATCTGGAACTGGAACTTTCAATTTTTCATTTTTATCACGTCAGATTTTTGCAAAATTTGAAAGTTATGTAACTTTTTTACTTTTGATTTTAGAGGAAAATTTTATTGGAATCATTTGCGTGTCTTGTCGTTTTAGACCAAGAACTCCCACTAGAACTAATGGGTCTTTCAATTTTTTACTTTTTGAATGATAGGAATTTAGGTTTTGCTGATTGTTTTTGTTACTAAGATCAGAACTCTCTCAAAAAATGCAAAGTACCTACTTCTGCGGTGCGAAGTTAGCACCCCAAATTTTAAACTCATTTTTTTTATAGTAAATGGCCGGAACTGTTTTTAAAAACTATAAAGTACCTACTTCTGTTCTAAGTTAAAATATGCCAGAACTCTTATCAGAACTATTGAGTACTATCATCGGTGTGCTAACTTCACAGACATTAATAAGTCAATTAATTTTCAAGGTTTTAAATCTAAAAAAATTATTGTAAATAATTTAAAATGGACTACAGACAAATCATAAAACTTACTGTATAAAAAATATTCTAATTTTATAAAATGACGTGGTCCGGATAAAACTTTTATTTTGCAATAGAATGACACAAAACAAATTACAAACACATTTCACTACTAATGAAAAACTAAATAAATCGAACTTAAAAGACATTTGTATATACAAAAGGAAATCAAGAATACTTACCCTAAAAATTTAGAGTAATAAATAGTACAATTAGTACAAATAATTAAAAGGGCCACTAAATTATAAAGAAGAATTTATTAAAAAAGTTACCACACAGGACCACATATAATTTAATAATGAAAGGTCAATAAATCAGGCAGACATGGCAGGCTTAACTAATATTGCCATATGAAGGCTTAAAATGAAACAAAGAAACTAAAATCAAGGAAAACTGTAGCATATAACAACTCAACTTTCTCTTACGTATAAATAATGTCCACAAATGATTAAAATATTATTTATGCTTATTTTGGGAACGACAGTTGTAACGGTCACTTATCCAAATTATTGGTTAGGCAAAACGATGCTAAACTTCAAAGATTTCTTCGATAACTTGCTTCAATACATTTTTTCAGAGGAACCGAAAATTTCGGAACTGTAGCAAGCTTTAAAAATATTGTTAAAGCCGTTTTCGAGAAAATCGCAAGAACAAGTGTCGCTTCCGGACATTTTTAACTCAATTCTTGTCTTTGCATATCTGGAAGGTAGGAAATTTGAATATAAAATTTCATTTTTCTATGATGTTAGTTTTTAAGATAAATTTTCACGATTAATACTTCCGAGTACCCGTTTTTCGAAAATTTATTAGAAAAACCGCTTAGTTAAAATAAAAAGGAATTAAGTAGCAAAAAATATACTGTTTTAAAAAAATCGTTATAGCCGATTTCAAGAAAATCGCGAATCACAAAAAATTCTGAAAATAACTAAAAATGACAGACATAAGCTAAATTCTTGATTTTGCATGCAAAAGTGGTTATGATAAATATAAATTTTCGTATAACTAGGACTTTCAGAATAAACGGTAAGAGTACTTCCTGTTACTCGATTTATTGAAAATTTTCTGAAAAATACATTATATTTAAATAAAATCGTTAGAACCGATTTCGAGATAATCGTGAAAAACCAAAAAATCACAATGGTAAAGTGACACTTCCGGTTATCCGATTTTAGTCAAATTGCTATGTGGCCGGATGTCCACAATCCTACATATAATTTCGTTTATCGACGATTTTCCATTTTCTAGATATCCTGTTCACAGGCACATAGACACAGACTAATTTCTAAAAACATGATTTTCGGATTCAGCGGACCCGATAACTTGTATTTTCACTAAAATTTCCAAATTGAAATTTTTTTACCTGTATTTCGTATAGGGTGAGAAAAAGTAGTAATAGGTAATAATTAAAACAAACACATGATTATAATGTTCAGCAAAGAAACATTTCATAAAATTCCGGATATAGTTATCACAAATAAAAATTTCAGAGCTTTGAATATTTTAAAGCGTCCTTATTACCAAATGTATTAAATAATTTTAGCTTCACCTATCATAGACAAAAGGAAATTATAACAGCGTAATTAATGATTTAAACATCAGTTGTCTACATTTCTCTATAAAAAGGTCGTTTTAACTCAACTCCCCGAGATAAGAGATTAAGATGAACCAGTTTGAAAGAATTTTTAAATACGCCAAATAAAATAAAATATTTACAAGTAGATAATTAGGACCGTATAAACGAAAAATATTGATGATAATTTGGCAACTTGTTTATAGGTAAAAATATACGTAAAAAAATAAATTTTAAATTATCTTAAATCAATAAGTTTTAGTCATAATAAATAGACAAATTCTTGAAACTTCAAAAATTCTGTTGTGAAAACCTAAACAATGATTAAAATGTGTTCTCAGAACAAATATTATTGGGTACATAAAAAATAATGAAAATACGAAAAGAAAACATATATCAACATAAATAATAGAAAAGCATAAGCTTTAATCATAACTTTTAATGAATGTTCAAAAACATTCTAAAAATTATCACTGCTACAGTGTACATACATAACAGTACAGATAAACTGTTAGATTTAATAACCTTAAATATTTCAAATCAAGTTAATGCTTAAATGTTCGACAAACAAACACGAATAGTTATGTGTACTAAATGATATCTCAACAACTGAGAGATGCATTTTAATTTCAAAACACATTTTTGTATAATTCAATTTATTGCATATAAAATAATTATGGTTAATTAAATTTTGGTAGCCAATATAATTATTTTAAGGTGATAAAGTGTTTATATTCGCTGTAAATAGAAAAATTATGCAGTAACATAGAATTGTATATAAATTTATCTTGGAACAAGTTCATGTAAAAATGACTGTATTTTTGATAACTGAGAATTTTAGTAGCCAATTTGCAACCCACACATAGGTAAGTAATGTTATCCATAAATTAGTAACATTATGTAATTTATTACTGAATTACTAATTTTAAATTGTAATCTTTCATAAAAGCGCAAAGTTTTATGTTAATTTACGTACCCCCTTTGAAATTTTATCGACAATTTTCATATAAATGTACCCATGTTACCGTAGTTTTAGTTATTTTCTACAGTGAATTCTGAATAATTATGAGGGATCTTGACGGTGGGTTCATTGCATTAAAAATTCTTCGAACCCCTTTTACGTCAGTTCATGCCAAATGAAGACACAGTCGTCCTGCCTTAGAGTCAATTGCAGGGCACAAAGTGTTGACCAGGATATCGTTGCAGTTATCAACGGGCAACCATTAATAAGAAAACTAGCGCATAGCACGTGGAAACTTTATAGGTATAGATATATCATAGCGTAAACAGACATAACTACAATAAACTTGTACGCAGAATTTATTACGATACTTGACAATTTAAATTGAAACCCGTATACAACAAAAATGGCAGCTATCGATATTTTTGCTTGACGATGTTGCTAGCAAGGGTAACTTTCCTTTACCTATAAAAGTTTGCGCAAATCAGTTGAATGTTAAATAAAGCTTTACAGACGATATATGCCATCTGTAATTGAAATATGCCAATAATAAAATTTTAAAATAGAAAATGTAATTTGAATATGAATTTTAAAAATATGAAAAAGTACTAAATCAATTGCAAAATACTCAATATCTTCTAGAGTCCATTATTTTTTAGTTCAGATCCTATTTTTTGTTCAATTATTGATTTAATTTAATGCACTTGATGTTTTGGATTTTTAGTTTTTGCAAAGGCTTTTCTCTACTAATTAAATTTTGATTCAAAGTACTAAATATAACAAATAAAAGTAGTTAGTACACGCAACAAATTATATAACGAAGCTATCGTTACGCTAGAATAAATGCTCCATGCAGGCTCCTGTAAGTACCATTGCAAATAGTAATAATTTAAATATTAATTTAAAACAAAATTCTTCCGAAGAATTCATTGCGACATTTTATTGTTTGTAAAGTTATACAAGATTAATATATTTATACGGTGTGTTTCTAAAATAAATGGTAACCGGCGCTAACAGTCCGTAGACATAAAATAAAAAAAAATGCATTAATTGTTACTCCGCGAGATAGGTCAGCCTCTAAAAACAGAACACGCCTAAGGTGTGATGCTATTAATACAGTACTCAAGCTTTCATTTAAACTCTTTTCGAAAGCTATAGAAGCAGCGCCGGACTGACGATATTAGGGCCGACTTGGAATTTTTCTTTAAATTTTAGTACCTAGGATATTGTTTAAATTTTCAAAAAAATGTTTGATTGTGGTTTAGATCCTGCATAGAAGATTGAATTTATCAGTTATGATATTTTAAAACTATTTACATTAACATGGCAACACAATATACATTATTTTAAATATTTATAATTATTAGCAGTTTCGAAAGCAATTTAAAAAAAAGAATTTGTACTATACGAAATCTTTAAGAAAGCCTCTTGCTTGAACTCTTAAATTAATTGCCTTAAGAATATTTTGAGAAGTAAGAATTTTTTCAAATGAAAGCATAATTTTTAAGGTATTCTTAAGGTAATTAATTTAAAAATGAGGTTTTATTAAAGATTTAATTATAAATATATAAAATAATGTATACTGGGTTACCATGTTATTCATTCGAACGGATGCTTAAAACACGTTTTTATGGAGACCAAACGCCGGCCCCAAGCGACGGGGGTTCAAACCCGATCGAGATCGGTAAATTTTTCAGCGGAGAAATATTTAAAAAGCGTGCCTCATTCTCAGATAAGGATGTAAAATCGTAGGTCCTATGTCAATGCGATGTTTGGCACGTTAAAAATCCCTACCGGTCGTGGAATTCGTACAGATTCGGCAAAATTCTAGTAGGGATGTGAAAATGACTATATAGCAGTTTTTTAATTAAATTGAAATGCCTTTTTAATATTTAATATTTTAATAATTTTTGGTTTTGATAACTAAATATTTAGATGCTCTTTTTAATATTTTTAGTTATACT
>JAHWXV010498711.1:0-11518 GCA_024586415.1 Phrixothrix hirtus | reverse complement strand
TTGACTTTTGTTGTGGCAAAGTTTTGACCTTTACTAATTTTTTTTAGGAAAACCGTTACGTTTTGACTGTTGTTGTATAAGACTTTTTTGTTTGTATTGAGGTCCTCTATCACCTGTTACAAGGACGAACACTATTTTCTTTACACCCTGTATATGTATATTTATTTGTGAGTTACTGTTATCACCAAAAATTTCTCTTGAAGTAATTTTCTTTAGAAGAGCACCCACTTCAGCAATTCGTTACAGAACCGGATTACAGTTGCAGCTTATGATGAAAAAATTGCTATGTAAATAAAAGGATTTAAAAAATGAAATTGAAGCGGATAATGAATTGTGAAATAATGTCGAGTTGTGCATACTTGTATATAAAAGGGGTAATTTAATTTGTAATGCTATTTAAGCAAACCTATGATTGTATTAAACCAAAAATGAAATTGATGTGTATTTTATGGGAGGCATAATTTGCTTAAAGCGCTGAATTAACCCGCCAGTCACGGTTGAATAATTAAACAAAAGTAAACATTTGTAATTAATAACGGGAAACTCTATTACTGTGCAAATAAATGTGCATATTAATTTGCAAATCAAATGCATAAAGCCGCATCATTTATTAATGCAGACGTATTATGACCGTATGGTTTGTTTAGCTATAAAATAGCTGATATTTTAAAATCGGAAGCCTCTCGAAAATTTACATCAAATATATAAGAGCACCTGTTTTTGCAACATGCAAATGAAGTCCGTTAACATTTTTCCATATTTTTATAAATTAATTTTTTGATGCACATAATTGCAAAGTTTACCAACAACAAAGTTGTGTATGTTACTCGTAATAGCGGGACATCAAAAATATTTGTAAAAATGTTACTTTAAATAAATAAGACGAACATATTTCTGAGTTATTATTCATCATCAGCAAGGGGTGTTTTTTGGATGTTTTGCAAACAGATGTTTTTCTATGGTCATTCTGTAGCATCTTCGACATCAACATCTATGACGTCATAACTGACGTTGAATTATTAATACTTTAAAATATTCCATGGTAAAAGATGAACATAGCCGGTAAAACGCACAAGTTGATTCATGTCCTAGACTAAATGCAACAAACAAAAACCTTGAGAAAATATCGAAATGGCCAAAAATGCCTTGGTCATGTCATGTGATTTTCTGTAGTCATTATTACGTAGCATCTTCCGCGTCAATATCAATCACCTCCTAATTGTTGCAGAATTATTAAAAGATGCTTGGTTCACGTTTTAGACTAAATGCAACAAACAAAAATGGTTAGGAATATATCGTCGAATTAAAGTGAGCGAAATGTCCGAAAATGTACGTGTGCAAAATAAGTGATACAGATTCAAGTACATGCATTCAAATTTCTAAAGAACGAGAAGGGTCGTTACTGAAGATAAACTAGCTGAGATTGCCAAAATACAATCATGATTCATTTGTTAGAGGGGCACAGACTTTTTGCACACATTTATCGCAATTTTGTAACAGGATGCTATCTTCTCCGAAGTTGTTAAGCAAAATGGCGCCACTCTATGATATGTTTCTGGGCATTGAAAACCAAATACGGGGTCCAACAAAAAATAACCACCGACCTTTTTTATTATAGAATGCTAATAAAAGTGTGCGGTGCGAAGGTGAGCCAAACAGTTTAGAGAAAGCGAAATCAGCGTTGAGGACGAAGGCAGAAGTCACCAAGGAATATATAATTGCTCATGTTCGAAACTATTGGCCATAATTTGAAATTTACAACGATATCGGATAAGATTTAGATTTAGACATAACTCAGAAAAAGTTATGGTGAATGTTTTCTGAGACGACAAGAACGTGAGACAACACTGACGAAACTGCTGACGCACGCTGAATGAGAAATACCTAATTAAACACCTATAAGTGACAATTTATGCATTTCATAACCGCATAAATCGTTACACTAAAACAGGCAACCATGTAGACAAATTTTTAACTGATATTTAAAATTACAAAAACCATCCAAAACTCAGGCGTTAGGCATCTGAAGTATAAAACAACGCAAATAAATGCGCGATTCAAACAAAACTCACTAGTATTGAAATGCTAGAAATTACGATATAATAAACTGCACCTTTGCAATTTGCAATCATTATAAGACAAAAATGTAAAAGGGGCACATATAAACCGAACTATATTAGTGGGTGTGAGAGTATTTAACAATGAAAAATTCAATTTCATTGGGCGCACGTTTAAATGAACAATGAAGTTCTGAAAATTCACGAAACAGACAACACCCTTTTTATGTCTCCAGCTTAAAGAGTGCAGTGAACTAAATACACAAAGTTGGTAAAAAAAAGTAATTGTTCAATCGTGATTAAAACGCCATTAGACTTAAGTAAGTTACAAATAACTTAACTAGGGTTTCTAATATCGATAGCGGCGACAGCAGCCAACAGTACAAATAACTAAAATTACATTTAGTGATTCATAACACACACCAGTTAGTCTTTCTCGCTTAACAATACTTACAAAACATAATTCTTTTAGACAAGAGCAACATTAAATTACAAGGGCGGTTGTTTTTTCAACCTCTAATTGTCCATAAAATAAAAACAAGTGTAAATAACCACATGAATGTATTACTAAAAGTTAGTTACAAACATGGTTACAATCCCCACTTGATGGATTGTTTTGAAGATTGACATTAGTCTCAAACCTCAGCCTTCCTAGCCACATTTTCAGTTCAAGGCAATAAATCAGAGCTATACAGCGGGTGTTCAAAAACTTTCCATCAAAATTACTCCCCTTCACCGTGAACGTCAGTTCGACTTTCTTTAAATTTCCTACACCATTACTCATAAAGTTTTCACCGGCTCATTCTTAGATAAATTTCAGCTGCACTGTTCCCTTCTGCTTGAAGAAATCGAATTACACTAGGCATTTCGCATTTGGCGGGAAAGTCAACCGTAGCAGCCAGGTTTACGTGCCTGAAACTCATCTCAAAATGGCGTAATGACGCTGAAAGTTGCAGTGATGCATAACTGTCCCTCAGCACTCAATTGGCTGCATTATCGGAGGTTGAAAAAACCGCTCTCGTAATTACCAATAATTAAAACAAAGTGTATAGAATCCAAGTCACATCGCAGCAATTCACGCTCTACCTAAAAACAGTAAACATAGCTTATTAGCGGTGTAAGAATTAGAAAACTACAAATATCGGTCTTCTAATCTTTAGAAACGCACTTATAGTACAGACCGCGCGCGATTTATGATAACTTTTCTTAAATTATTAATAAGTTCAAACAATAAGTTCAATGTACGCATACAATTGGGTCGTATTGTTAAAATTAACAAGGTCTGATTAACGTTAGGATACATTAAACTGTCTTCCCCCATTTTAATTTTATTTGTATTATTAAATGTTTATGTATATTGCAAGCGTATTGCGTAAATAACTGTAAATTCATCAAATAATAAATAAATTCTATTCAATCTAAAATAGCAGTTTTATTATTATTAATATTATTATTAATATAACATCGAAAGTTTGATTAATTGTCGATTTTATAATCTTTTTATTTTTCAATAAACGTTATACTGAAATTTAAACGTTGTTATGTGTTTGCTAGTCTAAATAACAAGGATTTAGACAAAGAAAAACTTTCACATGTATAAATTAACGGTAAAGAATTCAATTGAGAATCCATATCGTCATTTAAAAATTGAAGTTTAGTGGCGTTCGGCCATCGGCATAGGATAACGATTGATAGCGACATATCAACTTGGAGAAGTCATGCGTAGCAAAGTAATATAGCTACATCGCGAGCAAGCGCTCGTAAAACTTTGCAACAAGTGGGGTAGTCGGTGACACATCCTTCCTACAGCTCCCTTTTGGCATCCTTTAAAATCGCGCTGTGCGAGGCTCGAAATACTCCAGTCCCGCGCTCTCGGTATCTCGCTTGCTCCTATTTTACAAATGATCTAGCACAGTTCATTTTTTCTCGAGTTTTATATTATAACTTTGGAATTGACTGTATAAGTTGTGCAGTTTCATCAATGCCTGTACAGAATTTATCGTGTTTAAACGGAACAGATATACAAAGGCAAACAAAATATTTTAAAACTAGATTTTATACATAAATGTTGTGAAAATGGCGTAATATTTAAAGGGAAATATGTTAAGAAGTCTTACAACGAGCTTAACTTAGAATTTTATTTTCAACATCAATGTTCAATCGTTCAAACGTAACGACCATATCGTCGGCATTTTAATATCGGAAATGCTCCATCCAAATCAATGGTTCGTGGTCTGGAGAACCGTCTGTGAAAACAAGAGGCAGTAACATACTTTTTACGACCTAAAGTATTATTTGAAGAAAACAAAGGGAATACCGTAATGGTAACTGGCGAGCGATATCGAAAACCTGCCCAAACCTGTTTAAGACCATGTATTGCCAATAACCCAGAGATGAGGTTTCCAGATAGAATCAGTCTAATTTCAAGAATCCCCGTCATCCAACTTAACATCCCTCGATTACTTCCTTTGAGGTCACCCAAAAGGCGTGCGTCAATGCCAGCAACTGGCTGAAATTTAGAATTCAAGGCAAGAAATCAACGGAAGTCGAGTTGTGAAAACAGCGTAAGTTTGTGAGAAGGCAAATGGTACGTGATATAATTTTTCACACATACACTTAACAGAAATTATTTGCAAACACATATATACAGATGTTTTATATTTCAAATTTCAAAAACAAGTTTATTAAGATTGCTCAGTGTAATCACGGCTTCGCATTTAAATTTGTTCACTGTTAGAATCGTTTAATTAGAAATAATAGTTTATTTCGAGATATTTTAAAGAGTCATTACATACATGTTTAAAAAATTGTTTCTTGTCAAAAATCTCTGTTTATATATTTATAAGTAATTGTTGTAATTTACAAATGTTATATGCATCATTGATATAATTCACTTGCTTTCACTAGGATTCTTGTCGCTAGCCTTATATGCATACTGTACCTAACGCAAAGTTTCAGTTGTGAATTATTTGAACTTGAGCTAAAATGTTTGAATTTCGTGTTCTGCTAATCTTTAGGAAACCAATTAATTTAGGAGCGGTGAATCTTTCCCTTCTCTGTGAGATGTCAACTCAATCAATTATATTCGCTACCATCGAGCCTGAATTATCGAAGAAATAGCTTACACAGGTAGTGTTTTGCTTATAAAGACAGTCAACTTTGTCGCTAGCATGCACATTCTTTTAGAATCCTTATTTGGCAAATTTTTTATTTTTATCGAAGTAGCTCACCTTTGGGTACCAAACTAATTTATGACTAGATAATACACGATATTACATTTGTTCTCGCAATTAAGTACAGGAAAGCGAAACTTTTAAGCATTTTTTATTGCCGTTAACAATGACAATAAATCGAAATAATTATTGTTAATTGCATCTCAATTTAATTAATTCTTTTTGAATCTTTTATTTCTAATTCTGGTTATAGCAATTTTTAATTATTTTCAGAAAATGTATTAATTAAGTTAAAGTAGTAAATAATATCAGGTAAACGTGTAAGTAAGTTTACCAAAGTAATTCAAGTTTTTTGAGTTGACAACACATTTACTTATTAACGATTTTCGCCGTTCATCGCAAGGGGGAATTAGCCCAGTGTCCCAATTGTAGAAGATCGAAACTTGGATGCGCCAACTTGGTGCCGTTTGTCACATTATTGTAAACAAATAATTGATATAGGAATTATGACCTGAGAAGCATTACTTTTACATAAATGCATACTTATTGTGACATGTTAGCATGTTTAAAAAAATAAAAATCCTGAATATAAATAATTGTGCTAATATTCGCAACCTACAGATTTATTGTTGTAAAATGGTCGGAATGTCCTAATTGAAAGATTTAGTAGTATTAAAACTAATTTTTATAATTTTAAGCTTATTTATGGCCAGAGATGAAAAAACAAAAATAGCACGAACGATTTTTTTTGTGTGATGCATCCTGGTGCGTTTGCCAAAGATTATCCACCCTGAACAACGATGTGAAGAATTTCATTTACTCTCCCAAAATGCAGCATTTAAAATGGAATGTTTATAATTAAATTTTGATTTCGCCAGACGAACAGGGCAAATTAATTACGTTGCTGTCGTAACAAGTCGTACTCATAAACCCATAGGAATTGCAGAGCAGTTTATATGACCTAGTTAAGGTAATTTTAGTTAGGTAGTAAGAACTTGAATTACCATAACTCGTAAATAATCTAAATCAACAATACTTCCACAATTACTCTATAAGCAAAAATATCACGCAGATTAATGTGTAAAATAATCAATCTATCAACATAAATATTACGCCAACTGCGGTTGTTTTAGTCAACAGTGGATGTATACAAAATTAATTGCCGATTGTAACGTGAATAGCTAATAATTATTCTTTTCGCACTTAAGATTAAAAATAACGATAACTCAGAAATGGCGTACGGTATTTAATGTATTAGTTCTGCGTTTTTTTTTGGGTTGCTATTTTAATATGGTTCTTTAATAAAATTACAAAAGCCAACAACAAATAATACAATCATCAAAGATGGATCGGCACGTACGCACTTTCTGATTGGCTGTCGACACTAAACGGCATTGGTTCGTATTTCTAAGTAAGGTACTGTGTTAGAAATTACATGTATACGTGCGTAGTGTGTGCATTTGTTACGCTCACTAGAATAATTTGAAGAAAACAATGGAAGAATTGAAAAAGCAGAGAAAAAGATCGGTCGAAAATAAGAGAATATGGAAGAAGAAAAAAACAAATTTTCAAAAGTGCCTGAAATGGAAGAAACCCCACCACATACGTCATTGGATAGCTTAGAAACATGTCAGGTCAAGACAAGAGATCGAAGGCATTCCCAAGTACCACCGAACATACATTGTTGATAATCAAAAATACAGCAAAATAGAAGAAAATTAAATTTTAGAGCATAGTCAAGTATAAATGTCATTAAATAAGCAATTGAGCAACAACTCCTTGAAATTTATTAATTTCTCAAATACCATTTCAAGTTGCTACTAGATAAGATAAGGAGATGTTAAGTCATCATAAGCTGTAATTGGCACTCGAATTGTAACTAATGTGTAAGAATTCTTCTTTTGGGAAAAACATGGTTTCCTGGAATGCGCGACCGATTTGACCCGAACATTTTAAAACAGGAGGGAAACAATGTCCAAGTTCTTGTGGAAGATACTTACAGACTTGCCAATAATATTTTTCTAACGATATAAGGTTGCTGAAGGGGCGTCACTGCAACGTTACCATTATTAAAGGTAAATGCCTACATCGAGAATTATGCACCTACCGTTCGGCATATGCGCTTCTTCAATCATGGGTCTACCAGCGCTACACAAAGCAGCGCCTCATCTATTTCAAATGTGATTCGGCACTCTTGCTTCCGGAATACATCATTAGGAAGCAAGTAACCCTGTTTAATTCCATGTTAGATAACAAAAATGTGTCTTGCACCGTTGTTGCCCGGTCAAACATTGAAAACATCATCACGTCTCTTCTCCTAAGGGTTTGCAATAAAAATTATTGTCGACAGACTCTGATAAGCTCTGTATATGTTACAACAGTGACTTATCACAGCAGATGAAGTGCTGCTCAACACCTTAACACAAGCGAACGGACGTTACCGTGCACTTCATCGATTTTCTGTACCACGCAAATGTTGAGTGAATCTGAGCTTACCACTACGTATAACAACTTTTGTTGAAACAGAAACACCATGTCACCATGTTACGAAACTGGGCCAAACGTTGACCTTCGAACTACGCATCGATGTTAAAGGTTTTCTCCTAAATTTTGGGACAACTCTAGATAATGTATTTTGTTGCCGGCCATGGGCTCGGTACATCTACCAGGCGATAGCAGTTTCTGGAACATCTAAAAAATAGCGCAAGTGTGTCAAATCATTTTTCTTAAGCTTTATGACACATCCACTAAACTTCCTAACGTTTGCCGCGCAATGTGGGCGACTAAATTCCGATTTATCACCTGTTTGGGAAAATTTAAAAAATATTGCTTAATAACTTATCAGCACCAAGATATGGCGATGTAGAGGTTACGTTACATTTAGCTTCGGAAAGTTTTGGGTTCGCTCACTGCCACCGCCTGCTTTGATGCAGGTTTCGACAGACATCTCTGATGTAAATGCTGGAGCAGTATTAACACACATTTTTACCTTCGAATCTCCTTGCAAACTCATACTTGGCTGAAGAGGGTTTCTTGGAAAACAAGAATTTTCGATCTTCAGAAGGTTTACAACAATTCTGTTCAGTAGAACATAAGTTCTGAAGCATTCTCGGAACGAGTCAATCCTATTGCATCCCTGATTGGTTACTTTCGACATTTTTTCCCAATAATATATTTATTGCCTAGGTTAAGCGTCCTTTTTGCAAGCTAAGCGATGCTTCTTAAAGTATGGGCAGCGACTTCCATGAAATTGCAAAAGTTCTGCATTAATTTACGTGACTTTGGGCTTACTGAAAATTTATTCATAGAAAAAGGGCACTTTTACGCTAGATGACATTTTTACGCATATAAACAAAATCGCAAGGGCCCTTGCGTTAAAAAAATTGTACATCGAGTAACTATGTTATAAAAATAACGCTGTTGACTTGGTGAAAGTGACGATCAAAGCTCAGTGTGGCCGATGTAAACGCCCTAAAATGCAAATAATCCAGCAATCCTTGGGCGAAAAATATTTCGGCCTGCGATTCGCTATAGAACTGGATTGAGTAATCTAGATATTAAGGTTAGTGAGACTCGGACTTGTTAACCAATCCCAAAGTTGTATATCAATTCTCGGTAATACTATCTCAATTGGATTAATGAAGGACAAAACAACGCAAAATATAGCAAAAATTGGGAAACCCGAGTTTCACCCTACATGAATAGACGCCGAACGTTTTTAGTGATGCAAACAAGGAAAAATTTCTTTGTCGCTTAAAATATCATACTTTGCGTAAAATGTAGCACTATAGAAGAAACAACATATCTAAACTAATTGATGGAAAAACAAGAATTTGGAGAGAACTTAGCCTGCTTGATCGCTACACCGCTGAAATGTCGGAGTGCATTTACGATTCCGAAAGGCACACGCTGTCGACAAAATTCAAACTGGAATCCATGAAGGCGGGAAAAATATCAATCAGAAGCACACAACTAGTAAACCAAGTCAGAGTATTGCTTATGTATCCAGTAGAAAATAAACTCTACAGGAAGACAAAAAAGATAAATGTTTGTATTGTAACTATTAAAATATAATAATACAGTTCAATCAAAATAAATACACAAATGTCAAGATACATAAAATAAATAACAGTAATTTGTGAAAATGTTCGACACTCTCTTTCGAAATAGATCGGTGTTTATGAAATATGGATCTGCACCAAATGTTCATAATTCCGTGACTGCGAAACCTTCAAGAAATAAAAGACAGATGAAGCAATAATACAATGTTTCGGTCACATTAAAAAGGGTTAGAAAAGTCGTTACCGTAATTTTATTGACCTTCTTCACTTAAAAAATCATTTATCGGTGATATATGTTAAAACTTATTATTATAAATGCGTATTTATTGATGAGTACCGAAGTGCTCTTTAAATACATTAAATAATGGAGATTTAGTAGCACAATTCAACGTATCGGCACATTTTAATATTTAAATAATCGATGTTCAATGAACTATTGCTAATCGCTGATCTTTATGAATTAATGATACATAGGTGAGTAAATGTACAGCAAAGGGAGGGTTTGTAAAAGCAACAGGCCAAGGAGCAACATGATTATATCGCATTCTTGAGCAGCATTGGTGACCTGAATCCTGCGAGGCGCAGGCTTGTCCTACTAGTAAAGCCAGGTCAACGACTCAATATGCGGTGCAATATCGCCATAGTATTTTGGTTGCTCACAGTCGTGTTTATTTGTTTACACTACTTTCCCTTCGCCCCGCACACATCTTCTTCAGTCCACGTTTCTGTTCAGCATTGCTCTTTAATTTCAACACATAATAATAACAGCATTCAAAAGAGAATCGATGCAAATTAAAATGGCCGATTTAGCCTACTAAAATAACGTTTATACGTACATAAATATCTGGACTTCGTTATTGTCTTTAAAGTTAGCAATGCAAATACACATTCAAAGATCAAAATACTACATTAATACAGTCGGTTGATTTTATTCCACGTACTCAAGGTTGATTCATTAAATCATTATTCTAGTACAAGCAATGTTTCCGGTTCTAATAACTAGGGTAACAATTATAGCAATTTTATTACTTTCAAAGATGATAAAAACGCAACCTAATTTAATCCAGCTAAATTTATATCGCTGTGTAAATTCAAAAATTATATCTTCAAGAATTTTGTTTTGCATTTAAATTACAAAACAATCAACGGAATATACGAGGGCAATTTAAAATTTGTAATAAACAGACCGTTTTCAGGACCGGTTACGAACATCCGACTACTATAGACCGCATTTATAATATCGCAAAAATCCGACTTTTAGTGGGACAGTGCCGTTGCGTTATTTTTGATACATTGTTTCCAAGAGCCGATCATGATACAGATCACGTGTGACGCAGTGACGAATGGTCGATCAGAACTTGTGGCCTTCGTACCACGACCTAAAATGTGAACCAACCATGGTACTTCTCGATAATTACAAATTGGTAGCGTTCTTCTCTCTATCATGCCTCGCGCCGAATGGAGTTGCCTTTGGGCTGACCACAGTTCGTCAAACGCGTTATGTTTAACTCGTTCTTTTGGTTCCAGATTTTAATCATCGTCTCATTTGGTTTTTCAAAGTCTAAATCTTTCAATTTCCCTTATGTGATGTTTTTCATCGTAACACTCACAACAATAAAAGTAAATAGTGACATTGCACGTCCTTGGCTTATTTCAGTTCCTTTTTCAAAACATTTGATTAGTTTACCGTCCAACTGTTGTCAATGGAATGCAGCTTTCTTACCCCACTATCTACAGAACAGGGTGGCGACAAAATTTTAATTCTAAATTTCCCTGACTCTTTCGATTTTTCCAGATACATTTTTTTGACCCTTATATTTTTAAACTCTCTTTAAAATGGATATTTTCCTGTCATTGATAAAATATTATAGATATCTACACGAATTTTGGATTATACATATAATCCAGTGCTAATTAATTAAATTATAAGCAGGTATACGTAATATGCATTATTTTAATAGGTACATATAAAACCAAACGTGTAAAATGTAAAAAATTCCATATTTCAAATATTCGCTAACCAAAAAGTTCATTTATCCAGCACATTTGCATTAATCAAAAAATATAAAAATATTTCACACAACAAAAGTAAATATACACATTATACAGATGAAAAAGTTTTAAAAATTTAAATAATTGATCATAAAACTTCATACACTTTATTATGTTGAGGAAATTGATTTTATTTGGTCATCTATTAAACTTGATTGTATCACCGCTTCTTCCA
>JAHWXV010498705.1:0-16343 GCA_024586415.1 Phrixothrix hirtus | reverse complement strand
AGATTTCATAAATATAAACTTGTTTCTGACCTTGATCAATTTAAACATTATAGGAAAGTCATCAAATCACAGATTACAGTAGCATATAATAATTACCTTACAAATGTTCAAAGTTCTATTACAGACGATGTACGGTATTTTTGGTCGTTCAACTCTAAACTAGGTAATTCTAGAATTTCTGGTAGAATAAGTAAAGGTACAATCGCGTTAACTACACCTCAGGAAATAGTGGATGCATTTGCTGATTATTTTGCGAGCATTTATCAATCTCCCAGTGCTCATTCAGAAGTTAATCAGCACCGCTACAACAACATGCCATGTATTTCTATTTCTAACATTACAGAAGCTGAAGTATGCAACGCTATAAAACAAATTGCAAACAATTCAGGGCATCATCAGATTCCTAGCTTTCTAGTTAAGGATTGTTCTGAGGTTTTCAAAAGAACATTATGGATGCTATTTAACCAGTCTCTTCAAACCTCAACATTCCCAGGCATATGGCAAATCGCTTGTATTTTCCCCGTGCTAAAAAACAGCGACTCCACGGAAATAATGAATTATAGGTCGATTAGTATCATTTTAATTTTGGTAAAGTTTTTGAAATTATTTTGTACACACGAATTTATCCGTTTGTTGGAAATTACATTTCTCTATATCAACAGGTTTTATGGAATGCAAGTCAACTACACGCAATTTAATGAATTTGACTCAATTTATATCTGAAAATCCGTATATAAGGGGACAAGTAGATGTGGTTTACACTAATTTCTGTAAAGCGTTTGATACGATTTCGCATTCTGTTATTATAACAAAACTTGATACATCTAGTTTTAGTAGTTGCTTATTATTTCTCCTTAAATCTTATCTAGCTAACCGCGATCAGTATATTATATATAACAATTATAAATCCAAGTTTATTGTTGCTGCATGGGATATTCAGCAAGGCTCTAATTTGGGACCGTTTTTATTCTCTTTGTTTATAAATCTACTATATGTTGATGACCTAAAATTGTATGGGACTGTTTTGAACTTCTGTGATTGTCGCATGATGCAATTACAAATAGATCAACTACTAAAATAGTGTGTTAAGAACGAACTTAAATTAAATATTTAAAAGTATCAAATCATTTCATATACCCTTGTAGCGAATTCGATACAATTCACATATACTGTAGGATCTGAAGTTCTCATTCGCTCAACATGTATCAAAGATTTAGGTATCTATTTCAACCCAAATCTCCCCTTTTCCAACCGCATAGACAAAATCCGTTCTTCTACTATGCACTCGTTGGGTTTTATTATACGAAACTGCAGATCCTTTACAAATAAAACTGCATTAACAGTTTTATATTTTGCGCTTGTATGCTCTAAGATGGAATACTGTGCAGTGATTTGGAACCCTATCTACATATATCAAAAATTATGTTTGGGATAGGTCCAAAGAAAGTTTTTAAAATTTCCAACTTATAAACTTGACGGTATTTAACCTCAAAGGGGTTACCCGCAGCCATTACTATTATCTAGGTTTAATATTAGCTTACTGGAGGAAAGAAGAACTAAAATAAGCATAACCTTCCTTTACAATCTCCTACATGGTAGAATAGACTGTTTTGATTTATTATATCGTATGGGTTTCTACGTACCACCTTATACTTCACGTTCATCTCAAAGGTTTTACTATAAAAACCTAATAACAACATATTGGTAAGTTCCCCTATGAATGTGATGTGCGCTAGTTTTAATAAAATTTGTAGCAAGTGCGATATCCAGTTTTCTACTTTAAGCTCTATATTGAATATAGTACATCTATAGTTGTTTCATTTTTGCAATAACAGCAATTTAGTTATATTATTATATTGTTAAATTATTATGTTTACTTATGTACACTTCTCAATATCAGAAGACATTGGCCATATTTGAATAGTTGTATCTGTCGGTCAATAAATTAAGTGAAATTCAATTCAATTGTGGAACTCCCGCAAAAAAAAACAAAACCAAAGTTCCCAAACTATACGGAGGGAAAAAATTGAAAGGCCAAAAGTATATGAAAAAGAGCCAAAGGCTAGATAAAATAAACGAGCAACGGTATACTCAAGAAGTATGACACACTAACCGGTAGGAGAGGACTTTAAATTTTTGTCGTTCCAAATACCTTGGATACTCCCGAAGAATCTGTAAGTTCGTAGGTTTGACATGAAACCTTTTTCAGAATAATAAACGGGCCAAGAGACGCAGGAGCCAATTTAACTGTAAAATATCTTGTAGCGTCAGAGAGAACATATTTTTTTCACCAAACGGTATCTCCAACACAAAATGAAGCCGAGCGATGTTTTGAGTCATAAAATTTTTTGTTTTTATCTGCAACAATTTCTAAGCGTTGAGAAATGTCTTTATGAAGTGCTGCTAAAGGATGAGATTTATCTAAAATTGAAACGTTATCTATGTCATGGGATTGGTTATTAAGTTCACCTTTTAGGAAGATGGTCACATTTCTGCCAAAATTTTCGAGATAAGGGGATACGCCTAACACTTCGTGAGTAGCGGTGCGAATTGCACAAGCTATTTTTGCCAAATATTTATCCCAATGGCGATGGTTTTAATTACACGGTTCAACAGTTCGGTAGGATTGTCTTGCGCATGATAGAAAGCGTTAAAATTGATTTTATAGTCGTAAGATGAAGTCATTCGAGAAAATTCTTTACTTTTAAACTGCACTCCGTTGAATCATACAGCGATCGTGCGATCGTACGTGAGTGCGTGCGTGCTTGCGTGCACACGAGCGTGCTTGCGTACCTGCGTGTGTGTGTGCGTACCTGCGTGCGTTTGTGCTTGCGTGCGTGCACGCGTGTGTGCATGCGTGCGTGCGTGTGTGTATACGTATGTTATCAGTATATATCCAAAATCAAACGTGGTAGGAAAGTGAAATTTTATGTAGAAATGTTTACTGCCTTAGTACTTCCTAGTAAGAATTTCGTTAAAATCAAGTTATCGGATATGCCACTTTATTTGTGTGATTGATTTTTAGGTTTTTTGCAATTTATTTGAAACCAACTATAACTATTTTTTTAAACTCGCAACGTTTATTGCGTCTGTATTGCTACATTACATGAATTAATTAGTTTCTCTGAGAAAATTCGTTGAAGTGAGTTATTGAGAAAAATCTCTGGAGTTTTGTCTGGCCAATAACTTGGATCTCTGACTGTTCCAATTATCGTCCCCAAAATAAAAGTAAATTAATATTTTAATGATTTGTGTACATTATTTACATAAATCTATAAATTATTTTTGTTTTAAATGAGATTAAAGTTTAATTATACAACTCTTAGCACATGTATAAGGGAAATTATAAATGGATGAATTATTTATACTTTTAAATTAATTTATCTGTATAGGAAAGTAACTAACGTCAATAAATTCAAATTAAGTTTAAAATGTGTAAGAGAATGTCGTGTGCTGTCTCACACCAGATTTTTTATTATCAGTCTGTATTTCCTTTTGTTCAAAAGGTATAGGAATTGTTGCATTTGGAGTCGTTAATAATTTGGTGTTGACGTTTACGTTAGCATTGAATTGTTTCAATAAATCTTCTTCGATTATTCCTTTGTATTCTTGGTTAAATTTGAATAAATAAAATTTATGAAATTGGTTTACATTAAATATTTCGAACATAGGAATTTTAGCAATTTTATCATGAAATGATATATTATGAGTAGTTTGAATATTCAAATTTCTCTGTAAACGTTATCAGGATAAAATTCGTGTGCTACTTGGATTTAGACTTTTAGTGTTACCATTATCAATTAAAAATTTTGAATTAATTTGCGGTATGAAAATATAGGGCATATCAGATTTACGTCGGATTCAGTTGATAGCCGATTTCCGGAAAATTTACCGTTGTATTTGTTTCTTTTAGACTGGAATAATTTATTTCTTCGTAATCACTATTCAAAGTCGGGTTCAAGTTCATACTTAAGAGTTCATTGTAAAGCTGATTATCATTATTTACGTCTGGACAAAGATTTTCGCAGCTAACTTCTACATGGTAATTATATTTAGGTTATTCCGTCTTTGATAATGCAGAATAATTTATAGGTAAAAAATGTGAATTTTGAAGTTCACCCAAATTATTAATATTCTGGGTATAATCTTTATTTGAATTAAAAGTCTATTTGAATTAATTTGGGTGTTACCAGATGAAGTGTCCATCGGTTCTGTTTTGAAATTATTTTGTTTTTGTATAGTAGATGGGTTCAAATTGTTTTGCCTAACTTGATTTGATTGGTTAAAATACTGATTTTGGTTTTGATTATGAGTCACTTGTGGATGAAAGGATTATAGTTTTGTTGATTATTGGGGTTATAAAATGGGTAATTTCTAGGCGGTGTTTGATTTATTGGAATTTGGGCTTGTTGGAAATTTATAGGGTTTCTGAAATTTTGAGGCATGTTTTGAATTCCTTTTATTGGTCTAATAGGTATTAATCTCTGTGTTAGTTTAAATGCGTTTTGTGTCTTCTGCATATTTGTTCTTTGTGATGAATATAAGAAAATTTCCTGTTCGATTACTAAACTCGTAGCTTTTTCTAAATTGTCCGGGTTACGGAGCCAAATATTAGTTTGAATTTTACCTGACAATCATTTTATGAATATTTTTAATGCTAAATCGTTATAATTTTCTAGTAGAATAACTTTAGAAGTACTAGGGATCTTTAAAGTATTTAATTTGGATGTAATCAAACTTCTAATGTCTTGACATCTCACTCCAAAGTTTTATGGACTTTCTTTTTAAATGTTCTTAATGTGATTAAATTTTATATTAAAGAATCTAATTGTGTTGGTTACCGAAACTAAGGTTTAAGACAGCTTTAATACTTTCACATGATTTAAGTTCTATTCAAGATCCTATAAAAAGAAGAGCTCGACCCGCGAGCTTACCTAAAATAGCTCTTAAAATAAAATTCTTCAATGTTATATCGTTCTTACTAACGAATGTTTGTAATAAGTTTTCTCAATTGTCTATAAAAATACCAAGAATGTGGGGGTTATCTTCGTATGATGATATAGAGTCTAAATGTAATCTTAATAATTCGTAATTGACTGTGTTATTATCTTCCGCGTGAGCTATTTCCAAATTACTAGGGTTTCTTACTTGCTATGCTGGCTTCGGAAATCTTTTCCTGTATTAGATGGTTTATAGAATTTTGTTTTTTATTTTTACTCGTTGCACTTTTCCGATAGCTAAATTGAATTTAAGGTCGATGCTTGCGACCCGATATACATTCGAATCTTGCATTTTTAGTATCGTGATTTGCGATTCCCAATTAATCGTTTAAACGAAAATTAGACGTTCGATACGTATAATTTTGGAAATGCTACCGACTGTGCCAATTACCTGCATGATTCTCTTACTTAAGATTTTAAGAATTAAAATTTTACGATTGACTTTATTGTACAATACTATGTTTACAACTTGAATTCAAAATAATAGTCTTACTCCTTAGTCCAAGTTACATGTATATATAATGTTGTTTATCTAATTTTTAATAATGTTGCGTCTATACATTTATCTATGCAGTATTATTCACACAACGAGGTTTTTATAAAGCGGTTACATTAATCATATGTTTTATTACGATTGCACAGCGGAATAATTATGAACCAACTGATCGGCAAGAACTACTTTATTACAATATTACCTACGAGATCTTTATATCAATTAGTACACGAAGTTAAACTACTGTCTTTTTACTTTCTCTTACCCTATATGAAATATAGGTAAAAGAGAAAGTATTGTTTTCAACCAAAATTTTCGATATACGTTTTCGGGTCCCCTGAGTACGAAAATCGTGTTTTTGGAAATTGGTCTATGTGTGTATATGTATGCGCGTGCGTGCATGTGTGTGTGTGTATTTCTTATATATTTATTACCCTTATTACCCGGAACTACTTTCGCCGTTAAGTCTGAATAAAATAACTATGAAACTAAAATCCCCAACTAAATGAAAATTTATATTTAAAGTCACAATAGCCTTAGTGTGCCAAATCCAGAATTTGGTTAAAATCGAATAATCGGAAGTATCACCTGATTTCCGTCATTTTTAGATATTTTTCGAATTTTTCGTTTTTCGAGATTTTCTCGAATCTAGGTGATCACTCAGAAAATTTTCTTAAATTGAGTAATCGGATGTACTTTCACCGATAACTCTGAAAAAAATTACTATGAAACTAAAAATCCTAGCTAAATGAAAATTTATATTTGAGTATGTAAAATCAAAAATTTGGTTAAAATCGAATAACCGGAAGTACCACTTTATTTCTGTAATTTTTAGATAGTTTCCGAATTCTTCATTTTCACGGTTTTCTTGAAATCGGCTGTAACCATTTTTTTAAACTTAGTATATTTCTTAGTTACTTAGTTTAGTTTTATATTAAGCAAGGAGTTTCTCTAATAAATTTTTGAAATCGAGTAACCGCATGTACTTGAGGTATTAGTTGTGAACAACGTATCTCAAAAGGTAATCATTGTATGAAAATCAAAAACTATATTTGTGTTTTATACCTTCTGCACATGAGACTCCAGGAATTTAGTTAAAATCGAATGATCGGAAGTGCCACTTTATTCTTGAAATTTTTAAGTTTTTTGTGATTTTCTGGAAAACGTTTTTAACAATTTTTTGAAACTTTCTACGGTTCTTGTCTCCTTGACATCCTTTTACGTGAAGTTAGAGGTATTCTGAAAAAAATGCGTTGAAGCGAGTTATCAGAAATAAATCTCTGTGATTAATCAGGATTTTACGTGTCCAGCAACTTAAATGGGTGACCGTCACAAGTATCGTTGCCAAAATAAACGTAAATAATATTTTAATTGTTTGTGAACATTTACATATTTGTATATCTATATACGTAAGAAAAAGTCGTGTGTTGTCTCACACCAGATTTTTACATTTATAAATGGATATCCGAAGATATGTAAAATACGGGGGCTGCTGGTTTAATATAGGGATAGAAGGAAACGAACCCAATTAGAATTAAAACAAGTGCTTTCCAAAATATTTATTATGATTTATAAATTTTTTCACGCGATTAAATCGATTGTTATAATATTCTCTACACTTGGAAGCCTGCATACCTAAAATTCCATTCTCGAACGCTTCACTGCATCGTCTGGCGTTGAAAATCGTTGGCCAAGCACACACTGTTTGAGTTTTGGAAATGTAAAGAAATCATTAGGTCTTAAATCGGATGTATAAGGAGAATGAGACCTTAGTTCCATTTTCTGACTGGCCAAATAGTTCACAGCTGTCGTACTGTGTGTGAGATTGCATTGTCAGAATGCAGAATGATTTGCTGTTTTTCATTTTTTTCGCATTTCAGGCAAAATATGTGTTAAACAGATTTACAGTTTTATGGTCTTATAAATGTGTAGTAGCCACGTGACCAGTTTTTGGTACAAAGTAAGCGATCATTTGGTTGGAAACACTGCAAGTACGAATAACTTTAGTTGTCTTTACTTCATTTTGAAACACTTAAACAGTTGACTGCTGTTTCGTTTCAGATTCATAGACATACATATATCCAACTTGCATCTGCACTGACAATGTTGTATACAAAATTTGATGCACCTAAGTTAAATTGTTTAAGTGTTTTCAGGCATCATTTGACACGTGTCTCTTTTTGAGCCTCAAACAAATTATTGGTTATCTATCGTGAAGATATTTCTTTTACAATCAAGTGCTAATGCAAAATTTAATTAACCTATTTCTTTGTTGATTCCTGAGGATGACTGAATTTCTTCGTAAGTTAATGCCGACCTGCATCAATGTTTTCTGCTCTTTATGATATCGTTGGTCGACCTTCATGAATTTAAATTCTTGATGCCACCGAAACACAGTTGTTCTTACCTCACTACCAATAGCAGTTTTTAGATCAGCGATATACTTCTTTTCACCTTTTTTCAATCTACAATAAAACAAAATGATTTCTCGAAAATGTTCGCGATTGAAATCCATGTTTTTCCGCATTTTATTTACTTTAAAGTGGGTGTGTATTAGAATGGCTTGTTATATACATACACCTTTTCTGTTACAGAAGTTTGACTTTAAGAATTTTGTATGTTAATTGTCCTGCGAATTGCAGTGTTGTCGCATCCCGAAATTTAAGTAGTATGCTTGTATTTATTTCAAATGAAGATTGACCAAGATCTGTTCTAATTAAAATGTAATGTTATATAAATTCTGTAGTGAGGGTGTATTCAAATAAATTTGTTTTTAACATTTGCCATTATTTCAAGCTCTCTTACATTGTGACCTAAATTTTGATAACAATATATAATTCGATTAATTTACCTTTTGTTGCATATTATTTGAACTTCTTATTATTTATTCTGTTGTTTATTAAATACCGCTTGGCTTAAAGTTATCATTGTAAAAATTATATTTTTCTTTGAGGATAGCTTTAGTTTATGAACTTTGTGTATTTAAGATCCATTTTAAATGTTTCATTCGTTTTTTAAACATATATAATGGAATTTTTTGTGCCATACTAGTTATGAACGTTTTCATAATTTTTTGTGATTACCATCTATTCTATTTTTAACTTGATTAATAGTCATTCCTGATAAATCTTTCCATCAGTCATTACATGAATTGAATTACCAATTGTTTCAGAATAACTTTAAAATAACCCACTTTTTATGAATATTTAATGCATATTTTTGGTTGCACATCTTATAATTAAAACACTTCAGGTAAATAATTTTAGATACATTTAAAGACCACATTTTGTAAGTAGAATTTATTTTACATCTAAACTTTTATAAGATTATCTCTGAATTAGATTTTGTTTTTAAGTTAATAACGTTAAGAGTCTTACTAACTATTTAGTTTTAATTTAACAATTTCGGTCTTAGAAACCCTTAATGAGGCTGCAAGCTATGCTTACATTGACTTGTTGTTTATATTCCATTTTAGACTTAGAAAATTGCGGCGCTCTGACAGAATTTACATTTCCTAATAGAGGTCTATAAAGTTTGTGGAAAATCATAACGAGTAATCTGACGTAGTTGTTTCAGAAAGATCGATATGAAGCAAAAGCTTTTATAGATATAAAGTTGTTGAAAATTATTGCAGACGTACGCTTATGTAAATAATGACTTCAATGAAATTTCAAGAATAAGATTTAAAATATCTATCAACCTAGTAAATAAAATTCTATGACTTAGTTTATTCAGTCGCATATGGCGAAGTTCTAAATTTTGCCATAGTCGCAAAACTGCCTACAAAGTTTAGAAAAAACTACAGATTTTAATTTTATTTCAAATTTAAACTATTCCTTGAGTATATTTATATTTGATACCCGTAAAGTTTTCAGTAAGGCTTTGAACAAATACTTCTTTTTTTATAATACATTTCAGTACAATTAGTGGAATTTTTAAGCTGTCGTCTAGGGCAATCTAACGCATTCTAGTTAAGGATTGCGATATAAAATGCTATTATTAGATTAAACTGTAGTTAAAGCTTTATATAACTGGATTAGCTAAGTTCCTTGGTGTCACACATATGCCTAGAGTCTCTTTTCTTTATAACTTTAATTTTGTAGCGGCTTGAACTTTTTTGAAGTTCCTGATCGTTGAGTTACATGAACTTGTTTTTGATTATACGCGAATTATTTGAGGTTTTGTAAAAATGTCAATGAATTAGTTCTGAAAGAGTTGGTTTATGTGTTGTTAAGGAAATTCAATTACATATCTTAAAAATCTTAGGAATTAAAGTTTAATTATAAGACTACTGTCACTCTACGGTTAGTTAATGATGTCCCATCATACGGAGATTTTAGAAATTAAAATTTGAACCAACTTTTTATCTATGGAACAGAGACTTTTTTTATTTACTTATTAAGTGACATCCAAGCAGTACTGCAACAATTTTTGAATTTTTATTTCAGTGTCTACAGGAAAAATATTTATTTATATTTATTTTCGATTAGTGAATATTCACTTAATACATCAAATTCGTTTTATTGTTATTATATATAGAAGTACATAAATAAATCATGAAGTATAAAATTGTACTTAATGATGCACTATTAAGGTTACGCGTGTATATTCTTAGTGACCTGGGGTCAGTGTTCTGCTTGCACTATACCTGGTTTCTATGCAACAACCCTAATTGAATTTCATTCACCCTATTTTTATTAATAATTCAAACTGTTGACTCCTCAATAGGTGATTACGAATATTCAAGCGTCGTTGAAAATAGACATATTTAGGTTATATTGATAAATAAAGTAGATCGTACGTTATATATTTATAAGTATTTCACTGTGTTAGGTTAATAAACTTCTATGTCATTTTGAACCCTACATTTTGTAAGTCACGGTAACTAGGCCATAGGGTTATGAAAACAGTTAATAGTGGTTCGATCATGTTTTTTTAATGTTGTTTTACATTCATTATATGTTTTCTTTAAATAGATTGTGCATTTTAAATGTTATTCTTGAATGTGCTTTATGTTTTATTTGTTAATTTAAAAATACCACCATCCTAAAATTTTACTTATGAGTTTCTACTTTAACTATATTTACTGCAACTTGCCCCGTTGCTCCGTAAAGCAACTAGGCTAATCAATAATTAACGGTAAACAATCTTCCCAAACTATTAATGACCTGCTATTACTCACTAAAAGGAAACTTACACTAATACTTAGTGAAGTGATATTGTATATACATACGTAGATTAATAACCTACTTCTAAATAATTTAACGGTGAAATAGAGATTTCTAGAAAATATTTGAACAAAAGGTAGAATAACTTTAATAGCACTACCTACACACAAAATCAATAAATTCAAATCGAACACTTCGTTAAGTAAAACAAAAGGTAATTGTTAAGAAGCCGTATAACAATAATCTGCTAAGTAAGCTAATTACTTAATGGCAAAGTAACAATTAGTTAAACAAAAAGAAACGTGTGTTAATCTCCGAGTTTCTTAAATCAGACCATTTTAATTCATATTCTTAATTTAGAGACTATTGTACTGCTTTTGTAACTTTATACAATGTCATAATGTAAATTAATCACACTTTATATTAGTATTGATCATGAAGACTTATTACTTTTATTTTCTATAAACTAGAAGGCTTTATATAAAGACTCAATGCACATTAAAGGTTTCAGTTGTGATATCAGAAGGGGTCGGTGTTAAGCCTCAGGTTGAATTAGTTTTAATAATTAATTATAATTATAACGGCTTATTCTAAATACCATTCACAATAGCCGTGCAAAATGTGACGTATTCCAATTTTGTGACAAATTGGTGCTTGAAGCCCGGTATCAATTTGACTAAATTTGGGAATAAGACAAATATTAAGTAAATTTCTCTGGCTATAGTTGTTAAATCAAAAATCTAGAAGAAGTCTATCGCATAGCTTTAGAAACGCTGGCTGACGCTAGAATCAGTTCGAATAACATATCCTTCTTTCACTATTGTTAGAACCTCGTAATTAATATTTAGGAATTACTCAATTCTCACATTAGGAAATTGAAATAAACTATCACCTATTTCAAATTTCTGAAACGTTACTTTAAGTAGAAATTACCTCGCACTATTTCTAAGTTACAACGAAGTTCACAGACTAAAAAATAAATATTTAACAAAGTTTAAATTATGCTCCGTTATAAAAAACGTGGGTTTTGGATATATAATCCATAGTGTAAAGTAAACTAAAAATTGAAGGGACAAATTCAATTGTACGATATAAAATATTCTACACGGAAAGGTCTTGCAGCAGTAAAACTCATAAAGTAAGGAACCCTTCAAAATTACGATATCATATATCTTAACAACCGAAGCTGTAAAACCTAGGGAATTTTGCAAAATAGACGAAAATATCTAACAGAAATCCAACGATTTTCCGCCATGACGCGCAAGTAACAATTTGAAATTTGAGATCTTTTGATTGGTAAACGCAACAACGAAAATTGAATGATACAAAGTTATACAAAGGCAGAACGTCACAAGAAAAACTATCTTACTTTCGTCGAATACGGTGATGAATTAAACAACTGTGACTACTTCGTAAGTAGATCAATTTGACTGTAACTATGTAAATTCCGAAAAATATTTTGCTACCAAACTTATCATCCAAGTATTTGAAAGCTATAGTACCTCTGATTAACAGTAAGCAAAGTGTTACGGAACCACTGTCAAAAAATTTATAAAGTACTACTTAATTTTATAAAACGGGAGTTCGTGAAAATCACGCATCCCACAAGAAGTAAACCTTGAAGAATTCCTATTCAGATTATTAAATGGCATGGAATTCAATCAAAAATCCAAATTCTGTTTTAAAAGTAATTAAATAGAAGGAAGATATATTAACTAAAATCAAAGATAATACCATACAACAAAAATTACAACGTAAGTAGATGTTTTAAAATTTTCAAACTAATATTTGTGTTTTTAACCAGAAGCTTAAACCGATTTTGCTATTAATCGTAAAATGCAATTTAACTTTAAATCTAACTCTTCTTTTACCTGTGAAGCTGATCAATTAGACAAATAGTCAATAAAACTGCTATTATATTTGGCAGACACATAAACCCTAAAAGATAGGTTGGAAAGTGTTATTGTATTTATTACATAACTATATTTTTAGTAAATTTATTTCCATTTGTAGATGGAAGATTTTAATTGCATTTTTTATATTTTGTTTTAAATTTGAAATTTAATAAATGTATATTTAATGATAATAACATATGCCTTAATAGAATTTTGGTGACCCACAAATTTTAAAAATAAATATTCAAAGGAAGTATAAACAATTTACTTCCAGGTAAGACTTAAGACTTAGGAAATTTATTGTCCAAACATAAGGGTTTATTATCAATAATAAAGTCTGAAAACAGTTTAGTTACCTACTTTCTAAAACCAAACAATTACGCAATTTAAAAGAGGTAATACAATAATTTATTAAAATTGCTCAACACTGCCAGTCAGGTAACCAACATTACTGTGTTACATGAGCTTATTTATTCCTTCAACCGATGACTACACGTTCTGAAACTAATTAAAACGAGTACAACTAAAATTAAAGGTGCACAATTTAAAATAAAAGAAAATATCTAGAAAATGTGTAGATAAACAGTTATAATTTCTTTAAAACTATAATTAGCTGTTTTGTCTGGCCACAGCTATTGCTACATTCCTAAACTACAAATGTAGCGATCAACTTGTAGCAAAGTAAAGTACAACATAATGGTAACAGATGCTAGTAAATGCTTTATAACAAATCCGTTTAGGACCAATTTCACAAAAGTATTTAATCGTTTATTGACTATATCGACTAGTTATTACTACCGCAACGATTGTAGTCTACAATTATTTCCATAGAAAATGATCAGTAATTTTAGAAATCTATGATTAAATATGTTGTGGAAATTGGTCCTTATTCATTGAATTATAGCAATTTAATTTTACAGACGCTCTCGCATCTCACCTCATTCTACTCGTATCTCTACACCTCGTTCTGCTGTATTAGAAATTTCTAGGTCCCACACAGCCTTATGCGAGGGGAATTCAAATAAAAATCTACCTGACTATGAAACAAAAGACATAAGATTTGAATTAAATTTTTATTTTTCTATGTAACCTCCCCCTATCTCAACACACTTAAGCCACTTCTTCTCCAACTGCTCAATACTATCTAAATAGAATTGTTCTAGTTGCTCTTTAAAATATTCACTTATTGAGTTCTTCAGCTCCTCATCTTACCAAAATTTCTGACCTCTTAAGTGTTTTTTTTAAATTCCTGAAGAGATAATAGTCGGAAGGACCTAAATCAAGGCTGTATGGAGAATGATCCAACTCCAAGAACTTATATTCGTTAAGTACAGAAAGAACTTTTTTGACTTTATGGATTCTGGCGTTGTCATGCAGCGACAAGACTTGTTTTCCCAGCAAATGGCTTTTTTATTAGTGATGTGTTTTAAGATTTTTCAAGATACATATGTAGGTCTCTGCAGTAATTGTAGATCCTTGCGGAAGTATTCAACTAACAATACGCTTTCCATATCCTAAAAGACTGCCGCCTTCAATTTTCCGGTTGAAGGTTGAGTCCGAAATTCTTTTGGAAGTCGCGACTTCTTCTGTACCCTCAGCATGAGAGTCCGTGCAGTGGGTATAGAAAGGTTGCAAATGAAACTCAATTTTCTCTCAGATTCCAAGTGATGTACCCAAGTCTCGTCGCCAGTCACTATTCTCGAAAATATGTCAGGATTTTCCTCTAAAGCAGTTAGATTTTATTGGCAAATTTGTTGTCTTTTCAATTTCTGTGCAGGTGTAAGCATTCGTGGAATCCACCTTGCTGACACCTTGCTTATACTTAATTCATAATGTTCCAGATGTTTCCTTCTGATATTTTTAGCTCGTATGCAATGAAAGAAATTTTTACCCGTCGGTCTTCAAGAACTAGAGCTTCGACTTTCTTGCACAATGTTTCATTTGTTATTGCTGCGGGCCTTCCCGAGCTTGGGTCATCTTACATAGATTCTCTACCCCATTTAAATTGTTCTGACAAAAATTTAACTTGGTAAAGGATGGACTTTCTTCTCTATGAATTATAATCATTCGCTGATGGATAATTTTTGGAGCATTGCCTTCCCTCGTAAGAAATTTAATCGCACTTTGATACTAGAGTTTGGCAGCACCTATTCTGTAAAATAAAAATTTATTACACAAGCACTACTTAATTAAACAAAGCCAAATTATACGAGCACAATCCTAAACGATGAAACTATGTGACAGTCAAATTTGAAGCTTCTAAATCATTTGTTTCATAGCTAGGTAGATCTTTATTTGAATTCCCCTCGTATATCGGCTTCTGCAATGCTAATACGACTGAAGGAACAATTTGTAAATAGAATATTTTGGAAAGGTTTTGAATTGGGTAAATTCAAATTAATTTAAATCAAGGGTTAACGACATTAATGAATATCTCATTAACACATTGAATATTCTGAAGAACAAGGTTTAAGAATACCCTGCAGCAATGAATGCTTTATGGCAATTTACCGTTTTCGTGGTAAAGCTAAAACTAATAAAATTAGTTTTGTTAAATTGCGCAATGGCAATATTTGAAACTGACTTTTTTAATAACCCTACAATCTTAATGTTTTCCACCTTGCTAACTTCAAATTGCAAAGAAATATTAATGAATATAAGATCTACGGTAGCACAAAACAGTACATGTACAATAAAAAGTAATTTCTACTACTGTGCTTAAGAGATATAGTTGGGTTAGTACAATAGTTCCTACAGTGTGGAAAATACTTAGTATTAACGAATTTACCAATTAAGTTTATTTAACAACTACACTTAACTTAATGCAAATTTATTTTGCGCTCCTTTTAACAACTGTCGACTTTCTGTAAATAAGCATTGACTCAATTTATAGTGTATGAGATAGTTTAGAGATGTCTAAGTGGAAGTTCTAGTTGAAATTCTCCTGAAAGGTTTTAAAATTTAATTTGAACACGTCTGCTACTAGATATAAATTCTGCTTTGACTTTCAGAATAAATTTAATTTAATTTAATTTATATAAGCTTTTGATGTTCTTCAACGCCTTTATCAAGAAAAATATATTATTTTGTAAGCATAAGGCAAAATTAAATATCTGATATTGAATAGCGGCATGTACTCGTACACACAGAGTGTTTCATGTAAACCATTCTATAGACGTTGTATAGTTTCTGGTAGGCGATTTGAATTAAAATTCGTTACTTGATATAATATATTCCGTTCTAATTAATGAAATGGTTTTGGCACTTGCACATGTAACAAATATCATATATATTTCGCATACAACAGTTCGCTTCTTCAGGACAAACAACTAATTATATAACTATAGACTTTAAAAATGGAAAACTAAAACAATTGACAAATGACATTAATGACTTACGTAACTAGAATTATATGTTTTAATTCTAGGTACGTGCGTCATTAATGTCAATTGTTTTAGTTTTCCATTTTACAGTTAATAGTTATATAGTTATTTGTCCTGAAGAATCGTACTATCGTACGCGAAATATAGACATTTGTATTAATATAGTATTACTGAAACCAAGTATTTTTTATTATATTTTATACTGGCCGCCATAAGTACATGAACACCTAGGTACTTTGATAAATTTTGATAAAATTTTCAGGAAAGTTGTATTTAGCTCGAAATAAGAAACGATGAAAATTTCAACAACACTAATAATCAAGTTAACAATTGCTAACAGTAACAAACAAATGATTGTTTGTTTTGGATGTTACTAACCTAAGTGTCACTGTAAAGCATACTTG
>JAHWXV010498702.1:0-10403 GCA_024586415.1 Phrixothrix hirtus | reverse complement strand
ATATATATATATATATATATATATATATATATATATATATATATATATATATCTACCAATTGTTTTACCTATACATTTAGTCCAATAAATGTTTACATCGCCTTAATATTATATTTGATTACGTAACGATTTATTTTCGTCATACAGGATTGTAGACTTTTTATAAGCGCCAAGCAAGTATTTTATTTTATCAGTGTTTACTTTAATTATCTTTTACGTAATAAAAATTGGCGCCTATACGGTGATACTCCATGTTACTTACTTACTTGTTACCATACGCTGAAGTTTGAAGTTATTTCTTATCATCCGTTACATGTTTTCTATATCGTCGTATTATTTCAATTTATTTCTACGTTCTAATTATTTGAAGCCAAGAAGCTTGGAGCTTGAGATATAACTACCGCAAGTCAAATTTGCATGTAATAGCCGACTAACTTACCACTTTCACATTTTTATTCCACCTTTCCCAGTTTCTGATCAAAAATCTATAACTTTTTTGTTTTTTCGGTTAAATAGTATAAATTCATTCTTATTGTGTAATTAGTGTTTGAAAAATAAATATATCAATCGTAAACTTGTCGGCCTGGGTTTAACTAGTCACATCTGTAGTTGTCTTTTGACAATTTGAAAAGGATCAATGAAAGGCATAATATTGAGTTAGATAATACAGGTATATAAGGTGTACTGTACAATAAACTAGTTTACATTCGAATTTTGCGCTATACAGAAACATCAAATAATCCTAAAAAGGACATCGCTCCCTCTTCGTAGCCTAAAATGTACTATTTAGTCAGCAATATTAGCGGATGACATCAGAGGATATTTCATTACACTAACTTCTGCTCACTATTCAGTAATAATAATTGATATTTTGCTTCAACCTTACAACAATTTAATAGTTACAACGTTATTACATGGTTTCACAAGATATTGCAACCTCTCACACGTCTAATGAATCCTTGAAAACGTTAAAGTGTTGTTCTCAGACAACCGATCTTTTAAAAAGTGGCCCGGATTTGATCCGATCTAAAAATAAGGTTTATCATATTACACCAAAAGATAGAAATCAATTAAAAGACTAAATTGAAATAGAAATGGAAATAATTTCACAGGATATGTTTCGATGTATCTTCCAACACTTTTGTAGTCGATTTGTAAGGTACAGGTAGAGTCTGCTCAATATGTCATATTTGCAATCGATACCTCTAAGCTTGCTAATAATTTATCTGCCCCTTCTTTAGGGTGCGCTTTGTTATAGTCTATAAAGCTAAAGCTGTTTGTTAGAATGTTACTTACATCTTTATTAGATGATGTAAATGTTTCCTTGCATTCCTGTAATGTTAAAATAAATTTTTACTTTAATTTAATTAAATGCATTAAGATATCCTGGAGGTTTTATTTCCTGATACCTTCCAAATTGAAAGGGGTTTGGTTTGCCTAAAGAATAACAAGTTTAATTTTTATTATCACCTATTTAAAGTTAAACCCCTGGTTTATTTCAGTTGCAGTGTTTGATTTTATTAAAATCAGTTGGATATTAAAACACTTGTAAATAATATTTTTTGTTTTAATATGCCAATGCAAATAAATTACTTTTGGAATTTTTTACAGTGTATCATTATAAATATAGTTGCAACGGAATCTCGTAACATCTTTAATATTTATTTAAAAGAACCCCGTTAATGGTTCAGTATTTTTATTTTTCTAAGTGTTCAGGCTGTGGCCACACCAAATCTGGTTGTCCACTACGTTAGTTTTTAATCATTTATTCGGTACCAAGGATTTGTGTCACATAGCAGACGGAGCTGTTTAATTATTATTCACGAGCCCAATAACGATAATAAATGAACAAGTTAGGAAGTGTGCACTATAGTTTTACACGACATTCTTTTAGTAAATGGAGTACGACTAAAATAAGTACCATCATTCGAATGCCTATTTATATCAATTACTCTCCCTCTTTAGGCTATTACCAAGTCAATGGTGAAAATACTGACACAATATGTTTGCTTAATACAAAATATGTAAAATTAATACAAAAGGTAATAAGGCTTGAAAACAGGAAGCCTCTCAAAACTGCTACAGACTAAATTTCCTGATAAAATGACTACTTGAAAATAAAAATAAAAATGCCCTGCAAAATAATATTGAACTACCCTCATCTATAGAAAAAACGTAATCCTACCTTATTTGCGGTGATATATGCAAACTTGAAATCTGGCGAATCAAATTAAATGTAATATTTTCCAAATTTGAACACATCAAATATGTGCGATTTACAACGATACTAGCTAATTTTTTATTTTCACTAACTTATAATTATATATTTACACGTATTCAATTTAACATTTATTCTAAAGTACACTAGTAATAAATTTTTATATTTATATTTATTTATAACAGTTTTTGTTTACTGCGTTGTTTTATAGTCTGTTATTAATTATTAATTGGATAGCGTGCGTTAACTTTAAACAATGCAGCAAACATAATATTTAAACTGTTTATAAAATTTCGTATTTTAAAAGTGATTTCCACCTGTTAATTTGTTAAAAGAGTCGAATACCTTTCTAAAGATTACAAAGGATTGTCCTTTAACTGTACCTTGCGTACTTATATTTATTTTTGCATGAGCCAAATCCAGATTAAAGTTTGAACAAATATTTATTATGTCAAATATAAATAAACGATATACATATACACAAATGTTCATTAAAATGAAATTTTAAAACTAATGATTAATAATTTTTCTAATATCAGGTCGTTAACCTTTGTTGCGTGATTTTCGGCGTAATATTAGCAACTTAGCGAAAATAATAAAATTTAAATTCTTCTTAAAATTATTTAAATGAACACAAATAAAAATTTTATTTCTTCACTGGTTTAATAATGTTTGTAAATTTTCACTTACGTGACGTCCAATTTTCTTTGGTGAATAGAACTACTCAAATTTCTTTGATCTGGGGTCGTGTATTTTTACTGCCTTGTGCTGCTTTTGGAAATGACGTCTTCGCTGGACTTGTATGGGTAATTAAGATATCAAGAACTATTTATCAACTAGTCAATTTCTTTATCTTGCACTGGACTTACATCACTTGAATTAAAGCTGGAACCCAAAGACTTCGATTTCTGGTGGTTCAGGATCTTTTATAACTTTTCGTTTCCATGACTACGAAATTTGTGCCAAGTCCTTTTAATCAATCCTGTCTAAGAGTTTTAAAAGTTTGTCTGTTTCTGTCTATTACAGAATACGATAAACTTCCCACGACTTCTAGCAATATTTTTATTGTGGCTGTTAACTTTATTGGTGCTTGTCTGGATTTCTTTAGAATAACCTTTCTAACTGGCGCCATACACTAATGGAAACTTTAACACTTGCTTTTATTTAAAATGCAAATATTTAAGAAAATATTTTAACCTTTAAGTACTATTTAATATTTTCTTATGTTGATTACACGTTAATTAAATTAATTAATTAATGTGTAATGAACATTCTTAATAAGACAAGTTCTTAGAGAAAACTAAACAAAAGGAATTTAAACTGTTATTTACATAGAAAGGAGATATTGCGGAAACATTCTAGAATATTAAAGAATAAAATTATTCAGAATGCTGATGTAATAAATTCCAATGACATAACTTATTGCTGTGAACTTGAATTTATTTAGATATCAGTTGCAGTAATTGGTCATTCATGATTACATCGTTTATTTTAGTTCTATGGAACCTATTGGAAGGTTTCGAAATCTTCTACAAAATTCTTGTATCTCTAATTTCTTTACAGTATATAACAATTGCAGGTCTTCGATCTTGAGTACATTCAAATAGATTTACGAACATGAACGAGGGGTACAATAAAGTTTTAATTATCGCTGTGAGCAAAATAAGATAAGAAGTCTTCTTCACGTAATTGCTCTACTGAGGTATCCATTTTGCTAGCGAGAACCACCGTTCCACTTCCAAAATGATATCATCTCTATTATAAATCGCCGTCACAGAAGTGGTTTCTTCACACAGGAAAGAGAAAGAAGTCGATGATTGAGAAATCAGACGAATAGAGGATTGAAGCAAAATTTCATAGTCACACCTGTCGGCTTCTACAACGGATGCTTGAGAGGAGTATACAGTTGTTGCTCATATCATGACGTTTTCCTTTGACCAAATTTCACAATTTCTACAGAAAGATGCAATAGTAAGCGCTGATGATGGTTTAACTCTTCAGAATGTAATAAGTTATTATAGTCATATTATTCCTTACAGATTTATGCGACTTAACCTTTTTGGGAAGGGTGAGAAGGAAACACCATTCGTATTATTAAAGATAAAGCCAAATTAAAAATAGGAGAAAAATAATAAAAAAAATGATGAGATATAGAAGGAATGACCATCTCTTTACTTAAAAGCTTTAAAGTATCAGCAAAAGATTGAACAACACCTAAAAACCAACTTTATTAGGACCCTTACAAACTTGAATATAACTCAAAACCTTACGTTCTATCAAAACTAAAAAAGCAATCCCAATCAAAACAAATAAAACTAAAATTCAAAAACAAAACTAAAAAATCAAGTAAATAATAAATTACATGTAAATTTTTACATTAAATGATTCTAAATCAAACCCACTATTCTGTGAAAGTAACAATAAAATTCAATAAAAAAGAATAATTTATTAAAAATCAAGTCTACTACTACTAAGAAATTTAATCTAATTAAAGATAGAAACCAACCTGGCTCACACCGGTTTAAACTCAGATCATGTAAAATTTAAAAAGTCGTACAGACTTAAAATTTTGACACCTACATCAAAAATTAATTTTAATCCAACATCGAGGTTGCAAACCTTTCTTAAAATAAAAACTTCTAAAAAAGATAACGCTGTTATCCCTAAGGTAATTTTTTTTATTTTTAATATAAACGTAATAAAATCATAAATATATGATTAACAAAAGAAAAATTACTTAAAATCATCTAATAACCCCAACTAAAATTATTATAAATAAATGTTTTTATAATTTTTTTTATTAATACTCATTTGGTTTTTTTTCTTGATATAATTATTATAGTTAATGAAATTCGAACGTAAATATAAATTATGATTAAAGCTAAGAGAATCGTATAGATGAATCCAGAATTCGTTGTTATAACCCAGTACACATCGAATTTGCTTGTGAATTGGCGTCAAAAAGGGGGAACCCATAACTAACAGCTTCATTCATGATCATGTCAACGGTTATTTATCTGGCTTTAAGGATAAAGTCTTCATTTTTTACCGCATCAATATCATCCGTAATTGAGGGTCTCCCGGTTTGAGATTCATCTGTGAGGGGCATGTGTCCAGTTTGAATTTTTTTTTGTATCTCATAGCTATCGTTACCATAAAAAGTCACCGTTTTACCATGATTTTGGCAGGCGCTTTACCTTATTTACACTTCTGGCTTCAACTTTATTCATCATGTTATTCATCTAGTAGTTTCCGGAACAAATAAGTTGGCGTAAGCAGCTGCAACTTACAACATCATGCACATAAAAATATCTCAACAATTACATGGTGATAATTGAAAGTTTGTGATACCCCCATTTTGCCAAAATAGTTACTCTTGCCTAAGTGTAAATTTTAATCTAAGTATATTTTTAAGTTATTCTATTTTATTAAGTATTTTTGACCAGTAAATCTTATTTTCCCATTTCTATACAATGCAACTAAAGCCTTGGACAAGTGTTTAAACTAACGTGCTTGTTCTTGCCCAATCCTATCTTATCGTGAATACGATTGAATGTATCTTAAGTATTGCCTCTAAAAAGAAATGTGTTAACTGCTATTATTTTTAAGAACGAAATAATGCTATTAAAATATGTTGTAACAAATAAAAAAATAAGTGAAAAAATAGGTAATTGTTACTAGGAAACGTAAAACCATTTAATTTAAAATAATTAGTGTTACATAAAATCTATTAATTAAGTAAAATGCAGCATATAAAGGACGTAATCTAAGGTAGCAATTAATTAATAATAATATATGAATGAAATCTAAGATAAAATTTATGGAAGTTAGTAACATTGAACAAAGAATTGAAATCCGCACTATAAATTGTAAATAAAAATCAAAATTGCTGACACCAGAATTTTAGAAACTTGAACGTGAAGGTCTATGATGTAGAATTATTTAATTACGAATTACTATTTAAACACAGAATAGTTTGAAAATTAACCATTTACTTGGTTGCTATGAACGTACTCTAGTGCGAAGTAAATTCAGGCATGTGACCTAATTTGTGTCGACCTAAATAAAAATAAATGGATTGAGTTATAATCCATTTAGCTACCATTTCCTATTTTTCGAGTATCGGTAATGCAGTCAAAATATCCGTATTATTCCCTTTCAAAACTTATCCCGAATTCTGGAGTCTGTAACATTGAATTCAATAGAGACCATATTCTCGTTAAATTGCTATTATAGATTTTTTCGTCTACTTAGTAGAAAATCTTATGTCAAACTATTTTTTACCTTCCTAAGTCAAATAATAACCATTGTGTTATTAGATTGTAACACAATTATTTTAATTTCCAACTTCTTACCTATATTAAATAGTTTCAATGTTTCTAGATTGTAAAACAATTATTTAAAAACATATTATATTTGGGTTTAGCATTTAGAATCGCCCATTTCGAATGGATTGGTGGTTTACATGTATTTCTCTACACCTAAGAGATGCGGGTTTAATTTTTCAATGGAGAAAAATTTAAAAAACATGCCTTCTTTTTAGGCACGTCAAAAATCCCTATTCGCGGTGGAATTCCTCTAGATTCGGTAAATTTTGGTAGGTATGGCGAAATGACTATATCAGTTGAAGCTAGGAAGACCAAAGAAATTTCCGCATCCTACATTAAAATAAAACATTTGAGACGTAGGCGAAAAATTATTGAGTGTCAACTGCCTGATGTTGTCGCTTTTCTACACAAGGTACTATTAAATATACAATTAAATACAATTTAATTAAAACATCCACGAGTAAACTATTAAAACATAACGCCTTAATAAACAATCAAATTCGAGCGATCCCAAGCATTGTAAAATAAAAATAATTACCTAGGTTAAGAAATCATGGAATGCATATACATCTAAAATAAAAATTAGCTAGTGCGACGGACAGATAAATAAAAATCTGTAAATATTAGACTAATAAATATGGCTTAATATTTAATTAAAACAATTAACATGTAAAATATAGGTTAACAGCGTAAAATAAATGAATCCGCGACAAATATTACGACTAGAGTAAAGCCGAGGCAAAACAATATAACTGGGAACGTTCCTCTATGAATAAGTATGTAACCCTAAAAGCATATAAAGCACATTACCAAATAATCTAATAAATTACAAGCGAAGCGTACCATACCGATACTTATTTTGACACAAAATGTTAGAGCGTCAGGATATTTCACCAATAAGCAATTTAAAAATATATAGTATAGTGCTAACCAACGAATAAAGAATACTAAGGAAGCGTCTATCTATCAAACTTATGGTACGCATTGTGTGTCCAGTTTTGAAGCACTACCTGTGGCAGACGACATCATTGTTAGTGCACAGTTAAAGTGTCAAGTCGTGAAAGTTTTTGTTAACTGTGTGTGTAATTTGTTTACTTACTGTGTATACATAATAGGTAATAATGTTAAATTTGTAAAATCTGACGTTTTTAATACATAAGCACAGCATACCAGAGCCGCCATCATGCTTGGTCCATTTGGATAAAACTTTACATGTTTAGGGCGCTTCCTATGTGTGTAATTTATTTGTTTAGTGTGTATACATAATAATTCATAATGGTTTTAATACACAAGCACAACGTACCAACGCCGCCATCATTGTTGGTCACTTTGGACTCAACTTGTGTTTAGGGCTTTTTCTTAATATTCTTTATTCGTTAGTGTTAATACAAATGATTGAGGTTAGAGTAGTAAAAATGTTTAAAAATCTAAGGAATCTAGTTCTGTTATGTTTTTCTCTAACTTGAAAAACAAGGATGTTAGTTGCGCGGATGTGTCTAGGTTTAATTTATCTTATACCTTAATTCTTTTAATTTAAAAGTCGATATTGCTTTAACTCGAACCAAATAAAATATCTTATAACTAATTTTTACAATAAACAAATTTGGAATGTAATAAATCATTTTAATTTAAACTCTAAATAATTTAATAAATTTTAATAGTAAATTATAGTGTGAAATAATATCTAGTAACTATAGTATTAGCATTGTTTAAGTATATACATAAACAATGGTATTAGTGATCGCCAATTTGTATGTTTGGTTGCATAAAATACGATTTTGAGACGTTGCTGGCACTGTATAAATGTATACAAAGATTTAACGAAATTGAAATTTCCATTATTATGTGAACACAAGATTATTTAAAACGAATGCATTTATAAAAAGAAACCACGTACTATAAATAGAATTTCTTGAATCCCTCTATTTAATTCATTTATATTTAAAATTTTCTAAAAGTCCAGGCTCCTTCATAGGGAACCATAAACATTATTCTGTCAAATGTGCACATTTGTATTTCACATTTTTAATTTAATTTTAGACCTTCTTATTTAGGTTTTTATGTTGCATCAGCAAAAAGTCGCGGTTTTCAAATTATCACATATGATTGAACGTACCAATGAAACTCATTGCAAAGCTTTTCATCGACTCTTTAAGTGGCATCATCAACAGCTCATATAAAATAGCAATCAGTGTCGCTCTTCGGCCTTTTTAAATCAATTGCCCTATTTATAGTAGCCATTTTAATGTAATTTTAGACATACGATCGTCTTTAGTAAGTAACCCCATTATCGAGACCATTTTTAAGAAATTCCAAACATATTTTCTGCTTTGTATAAATAGATTTGCTTAAGTGAACGATGTTTTACCAGGATTATTATAAACTATGATCTAAAAGTATACAAATTTGCAGTTAAATTGTAATTAAAGGGACGTGTGAATAACGAAGGTTAATACGGTAGAAGTGCTTTTAAAATTCAATATTTTTATTTACTGGTATTAATGTTAATTAATCATATTTATTTCTTTTAATTAAACACAAACTCCCTATTGTTCTGTTAATGAATAACTTTCGCATGATTAAAAACCTGCAAATGTATGTTTTCTGATTAAATATCCCATTTAGGAATTAAATATATAACACCGCTCTTTGTTTTACAACGACATCTACGCCGATTAGATAAGAATTAAAGTTGTCACGCAGCATTTTTTTTCTTATTTATTGCAGCATTCCATGGGAAACTTTGCAGATGACGAATAACGCAGTAACTGTGACTTAAGTTGACTCTTAAAATTTAAGATAAGATTAAAAATGACATGCATGTATCTATTCCCTAAAAAATATTTATTAAGCTCTCTAGTGTCTTCAAAATTTAAAACATGATTAGTGAAGGTATCTTCTAAAGTACTTGACATCTACAAGAGTATACTATTTATGATCATGTTTTGAAATTTAAAAATCTTTAGATGGTCTTTAAGTACAAAGTAGTGTAATGATATTATTTATTTTAAAATATACTCTCTTAGATGTTAATAAAATACAACAACACGCATTGCTATAGTAAATAAACCTAGCATGATAACTTCAAATGGATTAAGTTTTGTTAACACAGGATGATACAAATGCAATTATAATTAGAAAATTACGCGGTAAGTTGTCATTTGGTATTACAAAACAGGTTGTAGACACAATGTCTGTCATTACAAATGTCGTCAAACAAAAATAAGTCGATTTGAGGTTTGTCGTAACCACTTCCTAGATACGAAAATAACAAAATGAATTATATCGATTACGATATTCATTAATTTAATTCTTGGAATTTTTCAAAAAAATTGTTAAATTTATGGAAGTATAACTAACAATTACCTCATTTTTCTTTAAAAATGTAGTACGTGAGAAGATAGAGCATAAACAAACCACAACCTTAAGGAGAGTGGATTATGTTTCACACTATAACCACATACCACAAAAATTTAAAACGTTATTTTGGAATTGGTGAATTCATTTTTCAAAATAAGCCGTATTGTAATTTTCTTAAAAATTAAAATACGAGTTTTAATTAAAAAATAATTTTTTTCTTTTTACAGGGCTGTGAGAGTCACTTTACATTCCAAAATTGGAATAACTGTTTAGTTTATTGAGCGCCCTATAAACTTAGTTATTTAGTTCACCTAAGGTTGGGAAGTCTGATATTCTTTGATATTAGCGTTTTCCATAGCTGAACCTAAACATATTTCAGTACTTTTTTGTTTTATTGCTTCTTTTATAAACATCGTTGTGTTCACACAATTTTTGCAGAACTAGTTAATTATTAAGTATTTTGCGTGAGCAAATTTTATAAAATGTTATTTGGAAAT
>JAHWXV010498700.1:0-13607 GCA_024586415.1 Phrixothrix hirtus | reverse complement strand
ATGTTAGCCGTGAGTCTTAAGCGCTTCTCTGTAAATATAATAGTTTTTCCACAATTAAATCGCAAACATAAAGTGTTACTTTTGACCCCGGTTTCCCCTATGGAAAGAAGTGGTTTTCGCGTTCTCATTGAACATTATTTTCGGCGTAGAAAAACAATAACAGAAACAAAACCAAATATTATCCACCAATTAAAATGATTTATAAGTGGTTTAATAATTTTTATTGTGATAGTACGAGAGTTTGCGATGCTGAGTTGTGTAGCAGGCCAAAAGATCCTCGTAACTAAAAATGATAACAAAAGTGCATGATATTGTGTTGCTAGATTCAAGTGAAAGTGCGTGAGATTGTGGAGACTTTAAACTGTCGATTGGCATAGTGGTCTCAATTTAACATTATGATTTGGATAAGAAAAAGCTTTTTGCAAATTGTTAAAGGTGAAGCAAAAATCGTTCAACGCCTTCGGAGAATTGTTTGAAACCATTTCAATATAATCCATCTGAATGTTTGCGTCAATTTATTACTGTTGATGAGACCGGGATTCACTACTATACTCCAGTAACTAAAAATCAATCGAAATAATGGGCGCATTAAAGAAGGTAACAGTAGTGTCATCGGCTGGTAAAGTCATGGCAATTGTTTTTTGGGATGCATGCAGAATAATTTCCATTGACTACCTTCAAAAAGGTAGAACAATAACAGAAGAGTATTATACATCATTGTTGGACCAGTTGAACGGTAATCAAAGTAAACCGGCTACATTTGGCAAAGCAAAAAATTTTGGTATACCACAACAATGCACCAACACATTTTAGCTATTGTAACTAGAAAAATACATGCATTGCACTTTAAAATATTTTCACATGCTCCACATCCACGCGGCTTGGTTCTTTTTGACCATTTTCTATTCCCAAATATTAAAACTTGACTTGTTGGAAAGAAATTTTTAGCAATTGAAGAAGTGATCGCCGAAGCAGACGCTTATGTTGCAAACTTTGATAAACTTTATTTTCCTGAAGGCATTTGGACGTCTTGAATATCGTTGGAGGGGGTGTATGTTGAAAAATAAAATATTTTGCACTGAAAAAACAACTGCTTGTTTCATTTGTACTTGACTTATTGAACTACTCTCGTATATTTGCATTCATTATTTGTGCAGAAAACGTTAAAAATATTGTATAGTAGAAATCATACATATATCGTTGCCGATTTAGGATTAATTTATTGTGGTAAAATAATGTAACCTAAAAACTCACATTTATTTTGGTGTTTAATACAACTATGAAACTAGCTATTTATTATTACATCATTTTACTATTTTAAAAACGCCAGAGAAGAAGACGACGAAGAGTGGGTGAACCGTTTATTTTGAGTTTGGCAAAACTTCACACGAAAGCAGAAAGGTCAATTTTTTTAGAATTCGATCTCTCCAAGGAAAATTGCTACGTAGTCTATAAGTTCAGATTTTAAAAACAAATCCCACACTTGGCACCAATGCAACGAAACTAGTTAATTGTTTTAAAAATGTTTATTTATATTCACTAAGATTACGATATTTATATACATTTATTTATTTCAATATTTATTTCACAATGCATATATTTCTATTTATGTATATCTATATTTATATGTATATCAGTAATGGACAGTATAAAATTCTAATAAAAACTAAAAGCTAAGGGAATTTTATCTGCTATTTATATAGAAACGGAGAACTGCAGAAGCTCTAGATTAGTGAAGAATAAAATTAACCATAATAATGATGCAATAAATTGTAATGCTATGACTTATTGCTGACCTAACTAAATTGACAGATATCGGTTACTGCAATGAGTCATTAGTGATTACATCATCTACTTTCTTATAAGGAAGGTGCCAGAAAATTCTAGAATTTTTCACCAAGTTTTTATGGTTTCTAATTTTTGTTACACTGCCCCCTCTTTAAGACTATTACGTCTCGTAACAGTGGCCTTGGGATTTCCACTTGCGATGGTTCTACATTTGTTGGCGAATCTCGGAATCTGCACTGCGATCCACGCTTGCAGACCCATTTCTTAAAAAAATGGCAGTCCACAGATTTCGTCGTTGGTCGAGTTCCCTTTGAATTCTAACTACACAGCAGGATCTTGTCACCAGTGACTCGAAACACTACCTCCAACATGTTACGTACCACGCGCCAATTAAGCTGATCTAGACCGCAGCCGAGCTTTGGAACGGCTAACTTTCTATTGGCACCGGCATAAATGTTTCCTTAAATCCGATAATGCCTTCCACAAGTCTTCATAACGTGGCTTTTAATGGGATAGGTAGTAAATACTTCGCATACCTTGGCGGTGACGACACAATGGGTCACGGGATGGTACTCCTCTGGTACATCAAACAGATTTTTGTACTCATCAGCGGTAACCCCAAATCTAGCTTTGTGGTGTCCTGAATAGGTTGTCATAAAGTCAGTAAATGATTGTTCGCTGTTTTTGACCCATAATTCCTCCAATTTAAAATGGTTCGCCCTTTGCGCACATTCTTACTGTTCCGGTTCTGCGTTCCTCCCAGCGTACGGGGCTAATCGATTGTTGTGAACCACCTTGGCATTTCCTCTGAGAAATTTCATAATTCGGTAGATTACATCGTTGATCCTTTTTATCACTTTATACGGACCTTCCCAAGGTCGTCGTCGCTGAGGTTGGTACAACCAGACTAGATCATTGGGTTGAAATCCTCCCATTTTGGAACTTACATTATACTGGTCTTTCATTCAATCGCTAGCAATCTAAATGTTATTGCGAACTCTCTCATGTATGAAATTTATTATCTTTCGTAGGCTTTCAGCATATGCATCTCCAGCGACCTCCTCCTCTTTAGGTTTACTGTCAAATTCCAAATCACACGGTAGCCTCATTTTACGCCCAAACAACACTCTAGCTGGGATATCTCCTATCATTTTGGGTACAGCTGACCGATATGCCATCAGGAACAGATGTAATTACTGGTCCCAATCTCTTTGATGGTCCGAGACAACTTTTAATAAGTATTTTCCCATTGTTCGATTGATGCGTTCTACAATTCTATTTCAATGTGGGTGAAGAGCAGTTGCTCTGGTTTTGCGTATTTTGAACAGTTGGGTAAGTCTTTGGAACAAGGCTGACTCAAAATTTCTTCCTTGGTCTGAATGTAATTTCAAACGAATCCCAAAACGGCTAAACAGTTCTTTCACCAAGTTCTCGGCCACTGTAACTGCCTCTTGATTCGGCAGAGCGTATGCATTGGTTCATTTACTAAAATAGTCCATTGCAACCCGGGTGTATTTGTTTCACGCTTCGGTTTCTGGAAATGGACCACCTATATCGATGGCTACTTTTTGAAATGGCCTACCCACGTTATATTGCTGTATTGGTGCTTTTCGCCTCCCTAATGGGCCCTTGCCAGATGCACATATTACATATTTTCGACACCATTCCTTAACATCATCCTTGCAGTTCATCTAATAAAATCTTTTACAACCCATATGCCTCCCTGATAAAGCTGTTGTAGTATTTCTGCTATGTCTTTCGGAACCACCAACTGCATTTGTCTTTTACTTGCGTCATCATTTTCCAGGGATCTCTTCAAAAGACCGTCTGAACTTGCAAGGAGTCCCATTGGAACCAATATGTTTTAACAATGGGATTAAATGGAGCCATTTCCTCCCAACCTGGTCTTCCACCTTCATTCTTCCATTTTAATGGTACCTTCAGGTCTGGGTCGTTTTCTTGATCTTGTTTGACATTATCTGAGTTCCAGTCATCGTCATTTACAGTAGTACGGTTGACAAGAGGATCATCGACTTTTGACTCCAACCGAGTACAATGTATGCAATCTTCTGTGCAAGGTCGTCTTGATAAAGCGTAAGCATTTATACGAATTTTTCCGGCACGATGTTCAACTTCAAAGTCATACTCTTGTAACCGTTCAATCGATGTCGCTATTTGATCTTTTGGTTTATTAAACTGGAGGAGCCACTTCAACGCTGCGTGATCAGTTCTCTATAAGAAATTTCGCCCGTAAAGGTATTTGTAATAGTGTTCAATAGCCTTTATCATCGCTAGCAATTCTTTGCGCGCAACACAATAGTTTCTCTCAGGTTTGGACAACACTTTTCTAAAATACCCAATTACTCGTTCTTGTCTGTCTTGGATTTGCGGTATCACTGCACCGATGCCGAGGTGGCTAGCATCGGTATCTAGTATAAACCTTGCCTCTAGCTTAGGGTAACTGAGTATAGGTGGTGTTATCAATGTTTATTTAAGTGTTTCAGATGACTCGTGGCAGCTATTGCTCCATAAATATGGCTGGTCTTCTTCAGTAAGTTCTGTAAGTGGTTTTGCGATGTCTGCAAATACACGTACAAATCGACGATAGTAAGTGCGTATCCCCAAGAAGCTTCTTAGTTCATGTTTATATTTCGGTTGTTGCCATTATCGTACGGACTTTTTCCGAGACTATATGACCCAAGTATTTCACTTTGTTTTGAAACAAGTTGCACTTTTCGGACTAAATTGTAGATGTGCACTTCATTGTGTTTGAAACACTTCGTCGAGATTTTTCAGGTGTTCGTCGAAGGTCTTTTCAATTACTGTGACATCGTCCAAGTATACTATACATGTTTGCTAAGACAACCCTCTTAGGATCAATTCCATTGGCCTTTCAAAGGTCGCTGGTGCATTGCAAAAGTCAAAAGGTATCACGGTGAACTGTCAGAGATCAGATCCAGATCTCGGTGCTCAGCCTCAATACCGACTTGCCAATATCCACTTTTCATATCTAAAGTCGAAAATCATTTGTAGACGGAAAGAGTGTCTAAAGTGTCGTCAATTCTGGGTAGAGGATACCTGTCCTTTTTGGACATACTGTTTAAACGACGGTAAACTGCACAGAATCGAGTGCTACAATCTTTCTTCTTAACTAGTACAACTGGCGATGCCCAATGACTACTATTCCTTCACAGGTCATGTATTTGATTATCTGTTCAGTTTCCTCTCGTTTGAATAAAGGCAGCCTCCTTGGTCTTTGACGTATTGGTTGGGCATTACTGGTATTTATTTTGTGCGTCACAACATTTGTTCTTCCTTTCAAACCATCATCCGTGGCAAAATTGTCGGAATATTGTTGGATCATTTTGCTGGCTTTTGTCCTTTTGTTCATGGATTAAATCGTTGTCTAAGGATGCGAGTGTGGCATGCAGTTTAGATAAATTCTTTACAGGCAAAACCTTCTCATTAGCTTTTGTGCAACGTACCACAGATGAGATAGGCGTACACTCTCCTAATTCAGTGCTCTTCTTTAGCGTTATTTGAAAGGTATTGACGTTCATTAAGCGAACAGGTGTTATTTCCTTGGCCTTGATCAAAACTCTTCCAGCTAGAATACCACTGCCAATATTTATGCTGCTGGTTTCTAGGATTCCTACCCATCCTACCCGGAAGTCTATATCTGGTTGGTCCATAGCTATTGTATAATTTGAGGTCTTTATAGGACCAGTGATTAGTTTCGCGCTTGCCAAAATACCCTTTTCTGATTTGGGAGGTTCAACACTATTCGGCCTGTCCCTGGCTCAGTCTCAAACCAGGAAAAAATTAGACTTGGCTACAGGACAAATAATAATTGAACGTTCGTCGTATCAGATTAACTTGATCTCCATGTGTTAGAGATCTTCCCTGCATCAACTAGATTATAAATCTGTTCCTATAGCCTGATCCAGTTTCAAACCAGGAAAAATGTAGACTTGGATCTATAAGACGATTTACACAAGCGATGCTGGATGCTACTGTACCCCCGCACATCCTCATGCGAGAAATTATGGCTTAGTCCAGTACAGTGGCAGAGTAACTACCAATATTGGTAGTAATTTATGTGTTTGCAATTTATGAAATATTTTACATTAAAATATTATCCTAACTATTAGAGGGTTTTACCTTATTTTAAATTACTTCTATCCCAAATTTTAGGTTAAATACTTAAATATTATATATTTCAATTAATCTTGACTTAGAAGTATGCGTATCTATTGCAAATATTTGCATAGCTTTATGAAATATAATGTTTCAAGTTCATTATATATGTATATAGTTTATACGGTGTTTAAATTAATTTAAAAATAATTTCCTTTGTTTTTCTTTTTAAATTAAATTAAATAACTATTATTTACTGCTTGGTGGTAATGTCACTTTTTTAGCTAGGATTGTTTTTATTGCATGATCTCGTTAGTTAATGGGTATCTCTTCATCATCAATGCGTATGATGTGATTCTTTAAGTCTAAGGCGAAGCCAAATTCAGACATTATATCCATACTCAATATGGCAGATTCATCAATATCAGCTACTAGCACGCGATGCGTACACTTCCTCACCGATCTGAATATCTGTAATAACTTCACCATGAGCAGTTGCACGATTTCCTGTAGCTGTACGTAATTGCAGCTGTGAAGGCAGTAATCTTTCATTCCTAACAACGTTCGGTTTTACTACTGTCTTTGTTGCTCCCGTATTCAGCAGCATTTGGCAATTCCTTCCTGTGATATTTCCATTAATGTAAAGACTATCCGGATTATGTTTTAACGATGCCACTTGGATGATGACTTCCGGGACATGGCTAGTAGAGATCGATATTCGACCCTTCCCATCGATCCTTTCTAGTTTTCCTGGTGCTTTGTGTTATTATAGCCACTGCTCATAGCCTCTTGACAATTTTTCTGTATATGTCGTCATTTACCGCACTTCCAGCATCTTAGTTTACGTCCTATTGGTCTTTGAGTTCTAATTATTCTTAGCACTGTTTCTTCTAGAGTTTCAGCACTAGTTTTATTTTCCTCAATGGTTCGCACATGAACATGGCCCTTCAATACTTGTTTGGCCGCTTCAAATTCCAGTGCATGAGCCAATGCACTAGCAAGGTCACGTGGACAACCCAATCTAAGTGCTTGTTGTGTATCGGAATCCCGAAGACCGTCTACAAATGTTTGCATTCCAATTTGTTCAATAAAACTTTCTGGAGCTGTTGGGTATGATAATATTGCTAATCGCGCAATTTCAGTATCCAATTCCTGGGGGTTTCCTCCAAGCTTCTGTACACGATTTCTTAACTGGTCACAGTAGATCTGTTGCAGATGTTTATCTCCATATCGCATTTCCAATCGTGAAACAAGGTAATCGAAGTTATTCTGTAGGTCATCTGATATTGTTTGAAGAATGTCTAAAGCATCCCTACGTAGAGTCACTATTAAGACAGTAGCATTTTCATCAATTTAATGTTGCGGCTACCACGAATTGTTTATGGTAATTGGCCTAAGATGTTCTCCCATCATATGTGGGTATTTTAAGGTGTCTTTTTGTACTTATCATGCCATTTCAAATAACAGGCAACTGTTCAGTTTGATACACATTCACTTCCGTTAATTGTTCATGAGGAACCGTGGGTGCTTCCTTCTTAGGCATGCAGACTTCTTTATTTACGGTAAGGAGGATAAACTTTTGATGTAGTTCGTCACACTTCTTAGTTACTTCCACATATTTTGTTGCCATCTCAATGGTAACATCTTCTATTTCTTTTGTTAATTTATTTTGACTTAATTCAATTTCTTCCTGTAATTTATTCTGATTTGCATTAATCGATAACATTTCTTCTTTTACTGCATTTTGACCTGATTTAATTTCGTTTTGTAATTTATTTTGATTGGATTCGATTCCCTCTTTTAATTTGCTTGCAAGTTCTTCTTTTAATGAATTTTGCTTAACTGTAGTTCATTTTGGTTTCAATTTATGGATGTCATTTTTTTTGTAACTTAGTTTGATTGAATTCCATTTTTTCTTGACTGAAATCAATTTTTTTTGTAATTTAGTTTGATTGGATTTCATTTCTTCTTGATTGGAATCCATTTTATACCACACTTTTTGCGTCATTTCCATTAACGCCTCCATATTTTGTTTTTCGGAGCTTCTTGTTACTGGAATATAAAAAACAATTAACACTAGCTTTTCATTAATTATAGTCTATAAGTTCAACTTTTAAAAGCAAATCCCACACTTGAAAGCAATGTAACGAAACTAGTTAATTGTTTTAAAAATATTTATTTATATTCACTAAGATTACAATAATTATATACATTTATTTATTTAAATATTTATTTCACAATGCATCAACAACAACGTTTATATTTCAATTTATGTATATTTATATTTATATGTATATCAGTAATGGACAATACAAGATTCTAATAAAAACTAAGTAAGGGAATTTTATCTGCTATTTATAGAACGTAAAAACTTTAGAAGCTCTAGATTAGTGCAGAATAAAATTAGTCAGAATAATGATGCAATAAATTGTAATGCTATGACTCATTGCTGACTTAGCTAAATTAACAGATATCGGTTACCGCAATGAGTCATTGGTGATTACATCATTTATTTTATTATAAGGAAGGGCCAGAAAATTCTAGAATTTTCCACTAAGTTTTTATTGTTTCTAATTTATGTTACAGTATTATTCATTATTTTATATTTAAGGAATAAAATGTATTTTATAAAATGGAATTGGTGGAATTATGATTACTTTTGTTCCATTATAGATCAATAGAAGTCTCGCTATAGATTACACCTGGTCTATAATGGGTCCTACTAAACCTATACAGTTTTTCTTTACATATTTTCTAAATTTTTGGGAGAAACGTATTTAAACAATTTTAACGGAAATAAAGTGGTACATATTTTAAATTATTTGAAGTCCCTCTATATTATTTATTAAAAAACCATATCAAGGTCTAAACAGTTCAGTTAGTAGTTTTAAAAAAGTATATAGAGTAGCAGCTTTATAAAATCTTAATATTTTTGGGCATATTTAAATTTAAAAATTTCTTTTGGGGCAATCACCCTATGTGGAGTTAGTTGTTACTATTATGTAATGTAAATATTTACTTCGGTTAGGGTAAATGGGTATAAGAGTACGCCCTTAACATGGAATATAGGATATATTTTCATTTGTATAAACAAACGCTGTTTTTTTACAATTAAGTTTATTAATTGATTATTTTAGTGCATATTTTTAAAAAGTTAAATACAACGTATTACATAAGAAAGTAATATTTAATTTTTCTCGTAAGGCTGCACGTGCGTACCCTTATACATAAACGTGGATTATTTAAAGCATACGGATATAAAAATACCAATCAACATTTTTACTCATAAAAGCAAATCTTTATTTCTGAAATCAACTGGATTTCTAAAATTATAAATGCAAACATTAATATCTATAGAAAACAAGGAAACAAAGAATACATATTCTCTAATATTTAATACAACTATTTTTAGCCACAACCATAGTTGACAAACAAAAATAGGTTTATAAAGTTAGATAGCTATTAATAAAATAAGGATTGTTACTCTTCGCAAGTAAAATAGACGAATACTCCTGTAACATAAGTTGTGCAAGATTCATGCCACCATTTCTTGCACCGAGAGCACATAATCCAGTCTTCGTTTGATTCTGAGTAAAATTGTTTACATCCTGGACAACTCACATCATCATTGTTTTGTTTCTCTTTTTTTTGAGCTTTGCACGATCTTCCAGACTGCTCAGATCTAGGCACTAATTTTCTTTTTACTGCTTTTGTCTTCTTTTTTGTTCAACCTTTTTACATTCAACTTCTTCGCGGTCGTTCTTAAATGGGGTACTAGAGAGTATTTTTGATTTTTGGGATTTAGTTTTATGTCGATTTGGTTTTTCATTTATTTTGGGTAACGGTAAAATCTCTTAAGCTGCTACTGTGTGATTTAAAATATTGCTAACTGCTTGTGATGGTATTATCACACCATCTACAAATTCGATGTCAAGATTACCCACATCAAGAGGCGGTGTTGTGTGAGGCTCGTGGAAGGCTGTTGAAAGTTCGTCACCATTATTATTTGTTTTTTTGGGCTGATCATTTATAGATATTTCGTCACAGATACTATCAACAATCTCAACAATGTTTGAGCTATTTTCTCCATTTGGATTGTTATTTAATGTATTATCAAAAGGCGCCTCGGTCACAAGAGAGGGAGTAAAGTCTACATCTTGAAACTGATCAGGGTTGAAAGGATATATTCCCGATGGCCTGAATGAATTTTCAGCCTTTTGAATATTAGCCGTGGAACTGTAAGGAAGGTTAAATAATTTAGCAACTTGCATTTGTGTGATTACTTTGGCTGGATTATTTAGCATCCATTTATTTGTCACATTCCCTACTATACGCTTTTTTCAGAGGGCCAAAAATCCAATATCTAGTGGTTGCAATTTCTGAGTTGAATGTGGAGGTAGAGACAAGAGATCAATATTATTTGCTCGATAATATTTTATAGCTTGCAGGTCACGATGTGAGCTGTGGTTATCCACAATTAAAAGGACTCGACTTTCAGCACTGGATTTGACAAAATTATTGAAGTGAACTAGCCAGATGCATTAATAAATAGCTATTCCTTCATCCTTTTTCTTGGGAATATAAGTGCTGGAGGAATATAGTTACCTGTAGAGCTCATGCAATATACAACCGTTATCAGTTGTCCACGATCTGCACTAGTTATTTTCCCTACAAGTTTTTACCTTTGCTAGCTAATATCCGTGGCAGCTTATTAGGTACTGTCGATAAGCCTGACTCGTCCATGTTGTATATGGAATTTGGAGAGTATCGCCTTAGTTCATAAAGCTTTTTCTATTAAAATTCAGCTTCTATTAAAACCCATAATTCGGGACATGGAACATTTTTCTGGCTGCCGGAGCGTAATTTTATTTCGCTGGCAAAACCCCTTCACCCATGATTCACCTGCTATCTGTAGGTCCTTATTAAAGTGGTGTTGAAGTTTATTGGCTTCAGCAAATTTATATGCTGCTATTTGTAGATCTTTTTTTGTAATTCCGTAAAACATTTCATCTAAATTTCGACCCTGCTGCGCTAATTCATTTTCTAGAGCTTCTGGAATATCATTTGCGAATCGTCCTAATGATTTTGGCACATTTCTACACTTTAATCTTTTTCTCAACGTTGACTCGTTTATCCCCCTTTCCTTCACTATATTTCTCTTATTACATCCCACTTCCAACTTTTGCCCTATCCCTTGTAAATTTTCTTCATTAAATATTAGCTCCCTTTCACTTTTTCTCTTATATCGACTAATTTTGGCGTAAAAGCTTAAAAGTAATTTAAAAAAATATTAATATTAAATAACTGTGTGTAAGAGGGCACAATTGTGTATAAGAGTCCGCATTGCGTACTCTTAAACGTCAGCCATTTCGTACTCTTAAACATATGTATGTGGTTTTACAGTTTACATCACTTTTAATTTTTAAAAGAATATGTTTGAGAGTATTTTTTAATGCAATCATAATATCTACATTATATAAAATAGCCTTTAAACATTTATCACTAAATTATTTCTTTGCTTACGTCCGAAAACGCCTAAAATCTGAATACATAGAACTATAGCACTAACAGGTTAATATTTACAGCTGCTATAATGTCAAAACAAGATCTATTAAACAGATTCCTGCTTATGACTACACAATAATGGTTCATTTAGAATGTAGTTCAGTATCGATTGAGTTTAATAGATGGCCATATATATTACAAATATTAAATGCGTTCTCTTATACAGTGTGCACTCTTATACCCATTTACCCTACATAAGTACGTGAATAGATTAAAACAAATTATGTACATTAATTGGTAATACGATTATCATCAACTTTGTTAATACAACCAATATTTGTAACAAACGTTTATAAATGTTATAAAATAATATTAATTAAAAGAAAAAGTATGAGATACAAGCAGTTTTAATTTAACACACTATCATTTATAAAAGTGTCGATCATTTTATGAAAACTACCACATAGAATATTAATAGAATTGTTGATGCCCTTGTGTTATTTTATGGTTTATTTTTTAATGACGTTTAAAAATATAAATCTATAAAGAAGCCCTTTTTAAATGAAACAATGCTATAGGCGTGTGAAAAATTTACTCACTACTTGCAACAAATAATAGGTACTGATTTGTAGTTGCAAACCTGTTGTTCCTTATAAGATTGTTCCCATTTATTACTTTCAAAATTAAAAAATAGTCATAAATCTTTATAAGTAGCAGTTCATTTCTGAGTTATGATTGGATAAACTTCTATCTAACCAGCTGTATTCAACTATTTTGTACTGCAAGGGTCACAATGTAACAAAACGACATGTGGTTTATGTTACCTACAGGAAGAGTTTAGTTTTGCTAAAAAACGTATTGCACAGCATGGTTTTTACGACAGTCTTTTAAAGAAAAAGGCTGAACACTGGTCTTGCGAGTCCCTCAAATTTTATTTGCTCCTTACATATTGCGGTTCCTTTTCATGACATTTTTATGTTTAGTGGTGACGTGACGTGGCGGCCATATCATAAATTACATAAAGCGCAATGTCTGTTAAGAGAAGCCTTACGATGCAGTACATATTTACAGTAAAATACATAAAATCAATTATGTTAGGGAAAGAACATAAAAATTTATTTTTGTAAATGTAAAGAATTAAAATGAATACCGTTAATGTCGTATTTATCTATTTTATAGAGAAAACACCTTACCCACAGACAAATAAAATACATTAATTACTTATTACCTGAATAAAATAATACAAATAAATATTATTTTGTCCAGTTTTTGCTAGCGATGTATTCAACATTTCTATATGCCACGTAGAAGATGCGTTATTTAAATTCCTTTTTTGAGCGATTGATAATTAAGTACCTAAGTACTCGTCAGAGCTGCTATTAAACAATAGAATCAATTCCTATTTTTACTTGAATGCTCAGTCAGATTTAGGTAAAATAGATAGGTAATGTGGGCCTACAATAAGTAGGTAATAGGTAAGTTGAGTATAAATGTTTACGTTAAGGTAGGAATTAAGGTAGAAACACACATAACCGGGACGTACCCAGACCAGAGCAGTGCTGTTACTCGATGGAAAAATTGCACCATTTAATTAAATGGGATCGAGACACGTGTCTTGATTTCATTTAATTCAATGGTGCAATTTTTCCCGGTTATGTGTGTTTCTACCTTAACAATTACAAATTTGCGCTTGGACGATAAGTTAGGAATGAAAAATGGGTGAACTTGTTTCAGCTTAATTAAAATAGTTTTCTCAAATTTTGAAAGCATCTAGTTACTGTTAATTCAAATAAATATATTCAAACATCATTTTGGGTTAAACAACCTCAAACAGTTCTTATTTTGTCAGAATTGTTCGCCAAAAACCGCAGTTCGGTGAACATTTTACAATATAATTCAAAATTTTTGAAAAACAGCTGCAGCCCATGTAGCTTTGTGACATTCCCTTGAGCCACATATCAACATAAACAATTTAACGTTAAAAATAAATATTTTATAAATACGAGGGTTGCCTTTTAAGTAGTTACAAAAACCAGGAAAGAAAACAAATTTTTTGGAACAAATTGTTTTATTGTTTTTCATAATATTCACCTTTATGTTTTATACACTTTTGCATGCGTTCAAACCACTTCTCGAAGCATTTTTTCCACTCTGAAGTTGGTATCTCAAAAATGTGG
>JAHWXV010498669.1:0-13334 GCA_024586415.1 Phrixothrix hirtus | reverse complement strand
AATTCGCAGGTCCCAAAACGTAACGGGTTTACGCCATCTTCGGCGGATGCCAGTAGAAAAGTTAAGATAAACTGACCTGGATGGTAGAAGTTTTCAGAGATAAACGGATTTTATCCTTAAGAAATCGAAATCATCGCCTCGAGGTTGCGGAACCATGGGCCGTCGTACCAGGGCCGTGAAGAAGCAGAAAAAAGGGGCGGCCCTAGTATGGAGAGACAGCAGGTAGACCACGGCGAAGGGAAACCCTCTGAAGCGGAACCTCGGGCTCATCCAGATGCAATCGGCGGCGTTAGAAGTATACCGGCGAATTTCCAAACGTAACGGGCATTTTAAATCCCATACTTAAAACATTAGAAAATAAATAAATAGAAACTGATCAACCAATCTTGCACATAACTAAGGGATGCCAACTCACCCTAAAAATGTAGGTGTTTTATCTCAAAAAAGCAGAGCAAACCACAAAGGTTATCTTAATTAAACGGGACAGAAACAATAACGTGCGTCTTTCACCAAGAACTAACACACAATGCCTTTCGGTACGCGACGGGATCAGATAAACAATCCTCGCGAATGCAAATAAATAAAGACGTAGTTAGGCAACCCAAAGCGTATCTGAATATTTACGCCGTGAAAATAGATACTCCTAGTAAAAATTGGCCGGTCTTAAAAAATAGACTGATTGTCCCATATTTTGGAATTTGTTTCCGAAAACCCCGAGAGTGTTTATTTATGTTATTGCGAAGCTAGTTGTCTATGTACAAAATGTGATTAATTTAATTTAAACAAACACTTTTTACTATATCTTTATATATTGTAAGCCTGTGATGTGGCACATGTGAAGTTTCAAGATGGTGTAGTCGCTAGCTTACGATTGATATTTTCTCATTTGGAAAGCATAATTGAGATGTTTGGGTTTTCTGTTATTGATTATTATTCGGAATAGATATTTAAGTAGCATACTTAGCTAAAAGTTATGTTAAACCACTTATATCAAATCGGGGTCACAGCCATAACTGAAAGATCTCTGGTATAACATTCATTAAGCTATGGTATTTATAGTACATATTAAATATTGTAACGTTTTCGTTACGTTTTGTATTACAAAATAGAGCAAATTAAAAGAAACAATTCATATTTAATTATTTCAGCAAATATTTTTGCATTTCAATATTAGTCTAACATTTTTAATCATTCTTTCAAGTTATTGCCCTAAGGTTACGTGATTTTGATATTGTGTTTTCGATTTTTACCCAAGGTTATTGAAATATACTTTAATATTCGATTTATCTTCTATTTTAAATTCTACAGAACACATTAACTAATTATTAATCCTTATTTAAACACTAATTCTTCATATTTAATTTTAATACAGGCATATTCGATTAAATTCTTATTCCGAAGTTTGAATTTCGTATCATTTCGGGAAAATCGAGTCTGCTTTCGGACTTATGGGTAATGACATTTCATTTTCTTTCTTCTTAAATAAACTTCAAAATAAAATGCACGTATAAAATTATCATCCGTTATACTTAATTACTTTTCGTTTCAATTTTTCAAAATTTTCAGTATGTACTTGAGTTGCAGTAAATCAAGAATTTTTATTAATTAAATTGCAATGCATTTTATTGTCTCGTTAACCTGACTTTCACTGATTTTTATGAAGGTTTCAGGGGAGCCAGATGGGATGGATGGAGTTGTAAATCTGATCATTCCATTTTGAATCGCGTAGAATTTACTAATTAATTATTGATTTTATCTATCGATTGAAATTGTAAATTAGTTAAAGAAAACATCTTTATAAGAATAATTTGGGATCTCACATTGAATTAATATACAGTTTGTGTTATCTACGACCTTCACTTACATGCCATTTTAAATTTGGCATAAATGAAACTTTTTTGTTCAATGTGTAAGATAGCATAGGATATGCACAGTTTCTGTTGACTCAGCTCTTTACTAATGGCAAGGCCTATTCCTAATTAATTAATTAATTTCTAAACTATTTACAATTCAATCTCAATAAAGTTTGATTTATGATAGGTGATCATTCAAAATAGATATGAAGGGCTTCGTTTTTTATACTGGTTTCAAGTTTTAATTTCGAATTCAAATTTTAGAATTAGGTTTTCAAAATTAAGGGTTTTCAAATATTTCGGATAAAATCAAGAAATTAGCTTCTAAATTAAATAATTTACATTTATTAAATTTTGTTATTGGGTTTTCAACAAAGTATTATAAATTTTACATTTCAATTATTATTATTGTCTAAATTTTAATCACGCAACAATTAAGCTTTCACATAGTTATCAGTAATTAATTGTTGTACTAACTTGTATTGACATTATTTTACATATTGGAACGATTACTCCTTCCTTTTCTCTTTTTATAAGTTTGTTCTAACAAACATTGGTGTTTTCAAGAAGTCAGCTTCAGTAATTATAATACATTCAAGGCAGCATTCCATCATGTTGAGATTGGACCAAGTTGACACAACAAACGTATCAGTATCGTAAATATGCTTAATAATTGCTTGAATATTTACTACATTATTATGGTTATTTAATAGAGATTATTCATAAAACTACCTGTAAGTAATATTAATTGTAAACTTTTGACTTTGATCAATTTTGTTATTTAAATTGCTATTTAATACTTTATGTTGTTGTTTTTATACGAATTATCATTTCTGTTTCTTGTGCAAGGCAACTGCAATTACGAAGTAAGTATTTTCTAACAAATTTCATCTTATTATTATTCTTAAGATCTGGCAAATTAATTTTAATTTGTCTGGTGCCCTCTAGCGAAGACTTACTAAGTAATTATTCCTAGAACCTTCATTCTGAGATCGAGCTAGCCCTCCTAAGTAAAGTTATTAGTCATTTTATACCTTAGTACATCAACTTCTTCTTTTCTATCCGGAACTTTATAATATATATCTTTATATTTGAATGATACTTTAGGGCTATTTATGTCCATTGATGACAGCGTGGAATTATCATTAGCCACTAGCTATATTTTCCTTGGAATTTAAATTGGGATAATTTTTAAAACTTGTTTTAATCTTTTGATTTCTCTTACTTTGAATGTAAAAATTTAATTACTGTTTACCAAAAAAATAAGTTGTATAAAAATACTGAGAAAATTTTAGTTTTCAAAATGTATATTATAATATTACTTAGAAAATGTCTTTCTTAAAGTGGCACATTAATATATCTGTTGTTGACCCTAAAACTTCACCCCGTTATCAAGCTTTGGATTTTGTTTTCATATTTTTTGTAAAATAAATTATAAGTTATTCAACAGTACAATCGACGTATTTTTGGCACGGAAACAGCAAATTAAGTAATCGCTTTTTTACAACCTATCCTCCTGCATCAACGAAATATTGCCGATATTTAACAAGTCGTTTACATTCGAAGTGTAGTGGAATTGAAACAATTACCAGTCGACGTAAACAATGCAGAAGGAATGTCGTTAGATAAGATTGTTTCGTTGCGCTATTTGCCCTTGGACATCCCAAAAGTACCGCCGATCCGTTCAAATGAGAAACCAATTGTAAGAAATTTTAAAAACCAATGTGAGCTTTGGAATCGGAGTCAAGTGTAAAAACTGATCAAAAATGTAAACACTCATTAAAAAGACAATGACCCAATTTACACTGGTAAATAAGAACTAAGCTTAGAAGTGTTAACTAAAATTTAAGTATAATTCTTTATAAATAAATTCGTGGTAGGTTCTATCAATTAAAAAATTAAACTAGTAGAAGCTCTACAAGAGAATACAATTGATCCCCTACTAATGCTTACGTAACTAGGGACATTGATTCTATTTTCAATTTTACTTTACCGGAAAAATACAACACTTACCCCCATAATATATACAAAATACATTATATAGTTGCATTAAAATTGTATAGATTCATATATTTATTTCGCACAGAGTGCGAAACGTTACAACCCAGATCCACTAACTTTTTTTACGTAAAACAAACTAAGAATATAAAACAATCAACTTGCGTTGCGGTAAAAGCAAAATTCCAACTCTGTATCTGTTACACAAAGCAACTTTTCTGTATGTAATTGTTAAAACTAATTGAATTAATAAGAATATAGCACATGACATTAAACTATGGGTATTATCATAAAAGTTACAAATGACCGATAAAATCTTCGACAAGATTAAAATAATAATCTACGAGGTGTTTACAGAAGCTTTAAAAGTATAAACTCAAGTCAAGGCAAGTGCATAAACACAATTTTAGTTTGTTTTGTGGCTTCGATTGCAGAAAATCTCTTTGTCCCCTTGGCTACAAATGTTGAACCTGAGGACAGTTACGTAAACAGCTGTAAACTATTTAGCGATGCCCAGTAGCGACGTTTCTGTAAATTTTGTTTGAAAATAATTAACTTTAAATTCAACTTCATAACTGTTAAGCCAAACGAAAATGCGAACAGTTTGTACCTGTACCTGTAATTCAAAATATAGTTGCGCTGTCAGAAGTTTCATTAAGACTTCTTATCATTCTTAATAAAATTAGGAACAGTTATTTTATATGCATAATGTTCAGGCAATCCAATTGTAGTGCCAGCACAATTTAGGATTTTGATTTATGTAAACCGGATTTATCCTGAACGAGCTCGTGGTAGATAGTTGCCGCATCTAGAAGTTTCTCTATTACACATTTGGTTGATCTTATTCCGTCATACTCTATTTGTTTACATCAATTACGTTATGTATACGATTTATCGTCTTGAATTATAATTTCTAGTTAACAGTTATGATCGTAACGCAAAGCAATTTAAGTTAATTAATATCTTTATTCCACTATTTATTTACACTAGTCGTAGCTAAAGAAATATTTATTGTAAGTTTTTGTAAAGTTGGTCCAAGAAACCAACGTCCTAATTGGATTTTACCTCAAAAAGTGCTCTAATTAATCTTTTATGTTACAAACATTCTAAGGAAAATTTAAAATATAAGAAAACGTAATAATTGTTATCTACTTCTTGTTTTACCTCCTTATTTGATATTTAATTACTGGTAAAAACAAGATTAAACAATTTGTTTTCTATTATCTCACGATATTAATTTTGTTTGGTTTTATAAGTAATTTTCAAAAAGTTTAATCCACAGCTCTTCCTTCTGAACGTTATTTAAGTATATTCCTCATGTTTAAGCTGATCTTAACTACTAAATAACTGTAAATTCTTGATTGTATACTGAATGTTCGACACATGAGTATTTAATTGGGTTATATTTTCCGACATTTTAAAGCAGACTTAATTTGGTTTTGAACCACTCTCGTCTTGCGTGTACTACGAACTTGGGGGTTAAATAAACAAGAACACAATATTATCGCTGTAAGAAGCGAGAGCCCGCAAGGGCCGTCTGCCTCCTTTAGCACGCGTCGATTCGGTGACTTACAACGTCACATATCTGAAGCAAATCGTCGACTCATGAGATTCCATCAGGAGCACCGGAGACCCTTCGAAAAATGACAGGAGACCCTCCAGCAAGCTCGATGAAAATTGGCACCTACTGTTGACTTCGCGCCTCTGAACTGGACCCAAGCAAGTCCTACAATAAAGTCGAAAGCCCTAAAGGCCGATTCCCGAAGGCCACCTGTTGGAACTTCGAAAAAGTCTTCGCTAATTGCAACTGCATCAATCGTTACGTCCAACGCACGACCCTCGACAGACAACAAACCAGCCGGACAGTTTGAATCTTACTTTGTGCAGGCTTTATTCTTTATTACTATTTTTCCATCTTTGCAATCGTGTCAAAATGCATACAACACTGTCTTAAATAGCACATTACAGAAATTCTATTAATTTTATACACATCCAAAAATTAAAAATGTTTTCTAAAAGGACCTAATCAATATATTCATTTAGAAACTGGTCAAAGAAAACCTTTTAATACCTTAATCTTTAAGATAAAGTTGAGTAGACAGGAGTTTCGCATTATATTTATAAATACCTTTAACAATAAGTTTTTGGGTAAGGGTCTTATTTGTCATTAGAAATAAACTAAATAAATAAAGATACAATTTACTTTAGTAATTCGTGAATTAAATTCAAGTTTAAATGCCTGTTATAAAGAAAAGCATACATCATAAGTATATGAATTAAAAATTAACTACCCAGAATGAACAGAAATTACGTGCAAGCACCGTAAAGCTCCTAATGAATTTATTTTATGCTCCAGAAAACTTTACAAAAGTCAAATAGAATTTTTAATGAAAAGGACAATATTTCAATTTGTTTCTTATATTTTACGGTACCAAAGGAATTAATCTCGATTATAAAAGGAAAAACATTTAAAAGATAAAAATGATATATGTATATTACAATGTTATACATACATATATTAAAATAAATTAAAAATCATGATTCAATATTTTGACATTTTATATAAACGAGACACGTATGACCTAAAATTTTCGCTGTATGAATATCAAAATAAATAGAAAACGCTCTTTATGTAAAAGGTTGTAAATGACACCTATATTTTAACAGTGGATTTGTTAGAAGCAGCATTGATATCACTCAAAAATGTAGAATGAAAATAAGGCAAACCTTATAAGTTAACCAAAATTAGAACCTTTTATATTTAAGATATACGTATAGCATTAAAAAGTATGACATTTGATCGTTCATTTTATAAGTGTACATATACTTTATTGATTTAAATCTATTTTTTCGTTGCATTAATTCGAAGAAGATATGTTTAAGATGATTATCGTATACATTTTTGGCAAATGTATTTTGCACGCGTTTTAAATTACCACGTACACAATTAACCCTATTGCGCACGGGTTGGGAATTGAAAGGGCACAACTAACTCGTGAAGGATAGGATGGTTAATTTCAATTTGAACAAATCCAGTATTTTACTTGCCGATACTTATAACACATCCTTCAATAAGTCCCGAGACTTACTACTACATGAACACTTCTTTAGTAAAATTCCTCTTTATTCATCTATATAATCTCCTTCAACTGCGATACAATCATTCCAATGCTTTTCTAACTTTTGTATACCATGTGTGTAGAAAGATTTACCTTTTTCTTCAAAATAACCCTCAGTTGCAGCGATGACTTCATCATTAGAGCCAAATCTTTTTCCTTGAAGCATTTTTTGAGGTCTGCAAACAGCCAGTAATCACTGGTGAGGTCAGATCTGGAGAATAAGGTGGATGGGGAAATAATTCAAAACCCAATTCGTTTAGTTTGGTCGTCGATTTCAACGACTTGTGACACGGTGCACTGTTCTGGGGAAAGATTACTTTTTTCTTCTTCATTTGTGGCCGTTTTTCAGCGATTTAGTCTTTTAAACGCACCAATAATGCCATGTAATATTCGTTATTGATGGTTTTCCCTTTTTAAGGTAGTTAATGAATATTATGTCCTGCGCATCCCAAAATACAAAAGCCGTAACCTTGCCGGCAGACTGTTGTGTCTTCGGACGCTTCTGACGGATTTCACCGGCTGCTCTCCACTCATCTGACTGTCGATTTGATTCTGGAGTGAAATAGTGAATCCATGCTTCATCCATAGTCACATATTGACTTAAAAAATCCTTTTTTATTTCGAGTAAACCGTGCCAAACAGCACTCTGAATCATCGATGCCTTGTTGTTTATGTTTCATTGTGAGCAAACGTGGCATCCGTTTGGAAAAAATCTTTTTCATTGCCAAATTTTGATGCAAAATAGTAAAAGCACTGCCAATTGGTATCTTCATGATCTTAGCTATTTCACGCACTTTCACTTTTCAATCTTCCATCCGTATTTTCAGGACTTACTTGGGTTACTGCTTCATTTAGATGACCAGAGCGTTCAGCATCATTTGTACTCATACGACCACGTTTTTAATTAGCATACCACTGACAAATGGTTAATTTAGGCGAAGCTGAGTCCGGATAACACTTTTCAAGCAATTTCTGAGCCTGAACTGTGTTCCTTCCCACTAAAAAGCAATGTTTTAAAAATACACGAAGCTCGGTTTTTTCCATTGCATTCAAAATTGCAAAAGTAGCGTCACTTAAATCATAACTCAGTATGTTATGGTCCGATTGTCATGAAATTTTGACACATATGGTTTGAAGGTTGGTACTTCCTAAAAATCATAAATATTGTTCATTAAAAGCGCATTTCTGGGTTAGTCTCGGGACTTATTAAAAGATCCTGATATGTATAGTCTAAAAATAATTGTTAAACAGTGGGTCACGTATCTTTTTTTAAAATTACATAGCAGCAAGGGTGGCTAGTAGCGAACATCCAACGAACGAAATAGAAACTCCGCTAAATCAGACTTTTTCATCAATGTACAATTCACGGCAGCTTAAATATATACTCAATTCCAGAGGTGTGTTGATTTACAGTAATACGATGGGCGGTCAAAATTTATGGTGGTTAAAAAATATTAATCCTTGTCTCGAAACTTAGCTTTATAATACACAAAAATCGATACATAAATAAAACAGAAATACGTTATGTAATTTAGTAACACTGACGTTACCTTAATTCATATCATGAAACGAAATCTTCGTTATTATTAAGTTACGGTAACAAGAATTCATTTTTGCTTTCAAAATTTGTGATTGATGCATTAGGTCTTCATTTAAAGTAACTTATCTGTCATTTCCTTATTCGAAACCTAGAAAACAAAATATTTTCTATGAACACAACAAAATTAAGATAAAATTGATAATTTATATTTATATCGGCGCCGTTGTTTAACTTTAGTCCTCTGAAGAGTAATGAATTTGCTTTTATAAATGTTTGTTTGAAAAGCAAAATTAATTACATCAGATAAAGACTGTGTAACGTTTCAAAGTATATTATTTAGTCCGCAGGTTCAATAAAACTAGTTTATATTTTAGCAGTTGGGGTTGCTTGTCGTAGTGGGTAGGTTCAGAACGGTGAATCGGGGCTTGGTTGTAGTCCTGGTAATTCTAGAGTTCACTCAGAATAAATTAGGCTTGGTAATGCTAAAGGAAGAAGCTTACATATTAAAATGACGCCGTCGATGAATGTAGTTTCAATTTGTTTTATGAAATGAACTTTTAACTAATTTATTTACGTTGAATTTATATAGATTATTTCTACGGTAAAAATAGCACGAGTAAAACCTTTAAACATAATTTATTCACAACAATCAAAAATAATAAATTAAAAGAACATCCTGAGAAATTTGTACATATTTACAGATATAATAATTGTATTAAATGGCAAAAGGAGTTATTGATATGGTCGGTATACAACTTCGGTTTAACAGACGCCTAGCATCGCTTTGATAAAAACAGGATACGCCCCACTGCCCGCAGATCGTGCTTCCCTCTCTTATGATTCTAGTCTCATATAGTTCAGCATTTCTCTAGGTGCGTAAGTGGTCATGTCACTCGCGAACGTGCCCTTTACGTCAGGAGTCTGGTGGTTTCGATAAAGATATCTTGATCCGCTCGTGACCGGTGCCACAAGCCGAATGAAGGTATCCCGGCGATGGACGTCAAACAGATTCCGTTACCTAGCAACGGAATTGTATTTGACGACATCGTTAGTTATAGTTACAGCAGCATCTGTATTTCCGCTACTGAATCAACACAAAACTCAGGCGCTCTGTTTATTCTTATAGTCAGGGTTGGATCCAATCTCGGCTGTAAAATCGACGGAGTTCGGACGGTACAAGGGAGAACTACCCTTGCGGATAACTGAACTATTCTCGTAGCTCAAGACTACAACGACTTTAATATTAGAATTTTAATAATTTTACGGAAAGCGATTTACGTACATTGTAATTAGCAAAGCACTTTGAATATAATAAAATATAGCTTAACCTTACAGGTAAAGCTTAATATACTAATGTAGTATATTCTCTGTACGAGTTCATTCAAAGAACTTCCTTTGCATCCGAAATGTCCTTTTATACAGAATTATTGAACGTCGCTCTCTCTCTTCTTCGAACGATATTGATAATTGTGTATTGTCTTACAATAATTGATAAGCAGGTAGCGCCATGCGCTTTGTTTAATAATTTATTTATGGTGCAATATTGCGCAATTCCAACTAACGATTTTTCAGTAATTAAAACGGTCTTGAATTGTTTCTATATTGATCTCATATCTTTGAAGCAATCTACATTTAATTTGAACGGTTTATTAGCGGTATAAATCTTGATTTACAATTTTTCTTTATTTAAGCAGGTTAATAATGATTCAAAATGAATAAACTTAAAACAACTCTCTCCAATTTAACTTGGATGCACACTTAAAGTCTTTATCAATGTCTTACATATTTAATCTGCTGGAATTTTAATAGAAAAACAGAAACACACGCGATTTGTTGCAAATCGGTTTCGCGTGTCACTTTCATTTAACAGATTTCCCTGGGAAATGTTACAGTAGTTACGTGATAAGATCCATAACTTTTTGACCCCATGTAGAGGAAGGTGAAAAGAAAAACAATATCTCTTGCGTCATTTTTATATATGTATGTAAAAAATAGTTTTTTGCTTTGCTGAAAAATTAGCTATCAAAGACTGCCTCGAGTATATCAGCAGTCTTAAAACTCTTCCTACACAATTAGTATTTTAATGTTGCGGTCTAATAGAGACCTATGGGAACCAGGTCTGAGCTTTAGTATGGATGGAAGTGTCTTTGAACCTGCATTATTTCAAAGCGTTGTCGTGCCAAAGACAAAAACTTCAAGCCATTTTCACCCATCTAATGATTATTTTAGAGAATTCTAGTTTTGACAAAATTTCTTTAGTCTTCACTTGTCAATCAACAATCACTTCAGCCTCCGTAAGGTGAATGGTTACCGGAATGGCGACTTTTGTAGTTCGCACGGGACGATAATTGTTTTACAAAGCTTCTCCCTTTAATTTGACTAATTTATCTCATTCTTTCACTGTTGAGTATGACGAAAATGAGTCTTTCCACACATAATTCAAATAGTTTTTAATATTCACCTGTGTAAGACGTTCTTTGCTCGAGGATTTGATCACCGCACGATATTTGAATTTTAAACATTTTGAAACGGTTATCGATATATTCGCCTTGCATCAAGGTTAAAATCACAACCTGAAATATTTCAGTGCAGCAATGCACACAATAATAATCAATGGTATGTTACGTATTGGACAAGGTCGGATTCGCTTTCAACCACTCGAAGTTAATCAGGGCGGAAACTTATGGATCTTACGATGTAGAGTATACATTAAAAATTAATATCACAAATTTAATTAAAATGCCACAATACAAGTTGATAATTGAATATTACTCATAGGGTCGCATAATTCCAGGTCGCCGAGAGCTACTGGAAAAAAACATAAAAATATTACGTTGGAAGGTGACTTACGATACTCTAGAAGCCGCTTAAATGAGGAAATAAAATTGGTAAAAAAATCTATTGACTTTAAGTCAAAACACTTGACAAAGATAAATCAGAAAACCTCGTCGTGTATGGGCATATAATTTCTATTATTTACATCCACTTCAAATTAGTTGTGAATTCGTATAAAGAAGTTCTAATAGTAAACTAGAGTTTACACAACGTTCGCTTGCATTAAGCAACCTTAAAAGAATCTGGTCAAGATGTACCAGTAGGTCAATGAACCAAATTAGATATGATACAAATAAAAAGGGTAAAAATGGACCTTAAAAAATAATTGCTAGTACAGACGATCCTTTGGAATTAGTTGTTCGAATAGGAAGACACCCACGTCACTGTACGTAGGTTGAGTGGTTCAAATTCCTGTTTGACAACATACCGAAATCACAGACTTAACGCTGGATTTCTCCCTTAATAACAACGTATCAATTGAACATAAATTCAGTCCCCGAGATATTTTATTGTTTAACCCTCCATTAGGCATGCGGGTATACGTAACTTACTTGATCTGGCTATGTATTTAATATGCCAACAATTATTATGTATTGTTATTATAAAAAGAGATTCCAAATACATTGACTGAGTATTACTCCATGCACCGAGATCCTAACATTATTTTTTTCTAAGAATTACCTAGAAATTCATTGCATGCACGACTAAATAAAGGTTAAAGATATAAAAGCACAGAACGCATGCTTTATCGATTGGTTGGCCTTTTGAAATTAACTGGAATTTCCTTTGCAGTGCTTTGTTTGAGGAAAAGATAAGAGCTGCTATAACCTTTTTGATCTTGTATGAAAAATCTCCAAACATATTGTAGCTGGAATAACAACTTCGCATAGAAACTTTGTGGTATTTTCTTTTTATTTTATATTAAATTCTAAATTAATAACAAACCATAAACTTAAATAAAAATCTAAAGTTTCCTACTTAGCTAGTACAAATTTTTAGCATACTTCGAAACTAAACTAAATTTACGTATCATGTATACAGGGTAACTTAAAAAAATGACCATCACCAATTTATACGTTAAATACAATATGGCAACTATAAAATCTAGTGATTAATGATTATTGATTACTGCGTATTTACAGTATAATTCAAAATAATAAAAAGTGTTTATGCAATGACCGAGGCATCGAAGGGCAAAAAAAATCGCTTATTATATCGAGTGATATAATTTTTACCATACGAAATATTTCTCATGTATTGCATTTGATTCCAAAATTTCAGGCATTCAGGAAGGTACGTGTCAAATATTACTATCCAGTCACTTACATCAGCTAATTTAGTCTAAATATCAATTTTATTACTAAATAGAACACAAACATTTTCAATAGCAGCTGTGAGCGTAGTAAAAGGGTCCCCACGCGAAAAATAATTTAACTGTCGAAATTGTCTTAAGACTAATTAAGACGAAATGGAATCAACTACTAATAGTTTACATGACCTCTCTCAAAAATTCCCCCAAATTGAGTTCAATTAATATTACTCCACAATAGAGTTCTAAGCTTACGTATGACATGATTTACATTAATACTGAACAAGATTAACACGTTCAGCATTACTACAAAATCTGTAATTTTAAAAGGATAATTACAAGAATTTCAACAAAACTTCATTTTTATTTAAATCAAAATTGTTATCGAATTTTAACAAAACATATACTCAAACGAAATTTAGTACTAAAAATATACGGAGTTTAATAAAAAAAATTATTTACTAAACAATTAATGGAATACTTACTAAAACGAAAGTGGAATTAAATTAGTAAAACATAAATGCTTTTAAAACTCAACGCATAGGAGTCGATTGAAAAAGATTGTTCACGGTGGCAAATATATAAAGTGTGTATAAAAAGTTTTCTAATTAAGAGACCTATGGAAACAAAATGATGTATCTTTGCTTAATTCATACAGACATTTCCATTTTCATATTTGT